>VDFB02026466.1:0-25938 GCA_007258455.2 Sequoia sempervirens | reverse complement strand
ACTTTTGATTTTCTTCTTCAAGCTTCATCAACGAGTTACAAAAAAATTGGGACAGCAAAGACATGAAATCATGCACAATTATGATCAACCAATCAACTCTCATCCAAGAGTGAACAAATAATCACTTTCAAACTTGTTGGCAACAATGGCGCATCAATTTTGCATAGTAAGTAAAGGTTAAACAAATAATGAGCCCAAGACTCTTATTTATAGAACTTAAAAGAGTAGGCAACCTTAAAATCTCCTTGAGTTAACAATGAGTTCTTGCTAATCAATTAGCAAGATTTATTCCTAAAAGGGGGGAACAAATAGTTAACTAAAAATCTACTTCAGTTAATTGAACCTAAACAAAGAGTCAACTGGAAACTACTTCAATTGATTGAAACTAAACTAAAGGTGAACTTTAATACAAAGTATGCCTCCAAAATAGATATCCACGTTTAGTGGAGATCTGAGATCCACAAATTATGGAAGCCAATTAGACATCCTTAATTAGTGGGATCTGACAATGCATGATTTGTGGGATGTGGAGTTAACTTGGAAAGGGGGCATCAAGTTAACTCCAATTACATTTAATGTCTTTTTGAGTTGACTTGGAAAGAAGCATCAAGTCAACTTCAAGTACTCGTAAATGCCATTTGGAGGGTAGGACATCCTTCTTGGTGCCTTTACAACTCACCATTAGTCAACAATGTTTCTATCCATTTGTTGACTTCTTCAGCCTCGGGGGAGTTAATGCTTTGCAAAATGATGACGTGGCACTTGAGCATTACTTCGCCTATTGCGAGTTGATGTTGGAAGTCTATACATTGGGCAGTTGCCTCATCGAACTTG
The DNA here is from genome assembly GCA_007258455.2 of Sequoia sempervirens. Taxonomy (NCBI): domain Eukaryota; kingdom Viridiplantae; phylum Streptophyta; class Pinopsida; order Cupressales; family Cupressaceae; genus Sequoia; species Sequoia sempervirens. The sequence continues at coordinate 25,104 of VDFB02026466.1, read as the reverse complement.
GTTGACAATGCTGCCACCTTGGCCAACTTGCAACCGTCTGCATTATCAAGGAAGGTGTTGCGGATGACATCTCTGATATGATTTTGTGCAGTAACCATCTCAATGTATTCTCCTCCCTCGCGTTGATATTCTATGCGAGGAAAGGATATTACCAACGTTCTTGCGAAGTTGATAATATTGGCAACCACCCGTCGATAGTCAATCAATTCTACTAAATGGGCATTATAGGCTTTCACCTTGTACGCCAACTATTCTTTCCAAGCAAAGAGATGTCGCTTGTTTTCCTCCGAGTAGACTGATTGATATGCCAATTGCAAATATGCAATTGTGGTCTCGTCTTCTGGCCTCTTCTCTGCAATTCTTTGCTTTGATTGTTGAATCTCTGCATGAAGTCCATGTGCTCTATCCCGTAACTGATATAGATTTGTCAGTATACATCGCCCTTCGAGAACAAACTCCTCCACTTGATCTTTCAAGTGTTTTCTGTATGTTATCAGATATTGACGATCCTACTCTGCGGGAAGATCCAACAATTCTGGTGGTAAGGCCGAAACGTTTGGGGTGCCATGCATCAAGCTGGAAATGTACGACCTCAATTGTTGGTTCTCAACCTTCAAGGTTGCTTTGTCTTTTCCATCCTTGACCATCCTTTCTTGTGCGCTCATCGAAGTGATTCCGAGAAGGTCTGCCTCCACCTGTCGTGTGGTCTTTCTGAGGTTAAGTTTAGACAATGTGAAGTCTTCCACTTGTACCTCATGTATGCTTTTATCTTCTAGTGGGGCAGCAGTCTCTATGATGAGCTCAAAATATGCATTCCTTTCCACATGAACTTACTTCTTCAACTTTTTCGCCGGCATGTCTTGTGGGATATGGTCGAATTCAATGAAGTCAAGTTCATAGGAGAGTCGTTCCCTCTTCCTGCTTAGGAAACCCTCAAGCCAGATAGAATCTCGGCTAGCTTCGCTAGAAGGAGGAATATGGGGCCTTTGAATACCCGATGTGTGAGACTGTGCTGGAGTGACGTTTCTCAGTAGCGAGTCCAAGTCAATGGGGACTTGCGACTGCTGTGATGGTGGTGATGTAGGCGGTTCTGTTTCTATTACAGGCACCGTTTTTGCTGTTGCTTCTTCTGTTGTTGGCTCTAGGGTAGTTGCTGCTTCTTCAACAACTATTTCTATTAGTGGCTCTAGGGCAGCTATACCCATGACTATTTCGGGACTGTGTGGCTGTCTCCACATGTATCCCCAGTGTTCTTGGCCTTGTATGCTTTGACATCCTCATCCCTTGGGGAGGATTGCACCACTGCTTTTGTCTGGGCTTCTTTCTTGACAAGGTGGTGTAGACTGAACCTGTGGCGGTTCTGTTCTGGGAGGTACTACCTTGTTTTCTTGTTGTCAAAGTAGAGTTGACTATTTCAAACAACTCTACTCGTCCTCTCCTCTATAGATGGATTATCCTTCGCGTACCAATCCACTCTTGGGAGTGGTTGTGAGTCAATTGAATCTACGAAGAATGAGGGGAGAATGACTTCCCCTTCATTGTCAGATAAACCCTTGATGTCTTGACATAAAGTCAACAATTTGCGAGAGCCTGAACCTGTTATAATTCTTTCTTCGCACTTCATACTCATCGTCACAATTGACCCAATAATCCTCCATAAAAGATTCATGTGATGAGCGTTGCTCGAGATGCATCGCATAGAGCCCTCTGGGATCATATGACCTCTCGATGAGGTATTTGAGATTAAGCCTCACCATTTCCTGGCTTATCTTGGCATATGCCGCTGTCCTGCATCTATAGAGTCCCATCCCAATGGGAAAGTTTACAACTGTCTTTTTTAAGCACAAGTAAATGTGAACTTCGGATAATTGCCTTAGGAATTCCATGAAGACTACCTTATTTGAAGGGTATTGTGGCATCATGGCAGGGTGACCAATGTAGCCATACACACGTATGGAGGAAAATGTAGGGAATTGGATAAACCAATTCGCCCAATTCACCATTGCCTCTCTAGTTGTTTGTGAAATACATGTGCATCTCATGGTCTAGATCTCGTACGGTGTGCATGATGAAGTGATCACTTGTTCTTTTGAAGTGTTGCTCTGCTTGAGTAAACTCAAGACGTGTAAAGTGTTCATGAACCTTCTGCACACCTAAGGTTCCCACATTGTTTAATATCTTGAACTCACCTTGGAAGGCGATCGGGTATACTAGGTAAGAACACATGTGAAACCTATGAGCTTTTAGAAACCCGGTAATCTGTTGGTGGAGCGTATCACTGATCAGAGTGGCCCAGTCGTAATGTTCCCTCTTGCTGATGATTTTTGTAATGACATAATACATCCATGATTGTAATTGATTGCCATCCTCTTGTCCAGTGATTTTGTTGAGTAAAGTGATTAACACTGCATACTCATCTTTGCATTCCCCTCGTCCAACCAACTTAGGCAAGTTAGCCTTTTTCACTTTCAGCCATTTTTATGCCATTATTCCTTGGCATTTGCTTTTGGCTGCCTCGAATGCCTTGTCGCATTCTGTCACTAATATGACCCTGTTGGTAGGGCATGGTGGAATATCAAAACACTTTTCAATGTCCTTGGGCTTTAGATTGCAGATTATCCTCCCATCTATTGACCTGATTTCTCTTGTGGTAGGATTGTAATGCTTAATACAAGCAATTACAAGCTCCACACTCTGTAATGTGATGGGGATGGATGCAACTTGAAGCAACCTGGACTCTTCTATGTTCTGCAACGTGATCTGATTCATGCCCTCCAAGTCTTCTAGATCAACCAATGGGTTTACTTGATGCAAGTTCGTGTCAGTCATTTTCAGGTAATCATGGTACAAGGCTATCTTGGTCTTGTATTGTATCTGAGAATATTGCATCTTGAATAACTTAAAGATTGACTGCACATTTTACCCTGTTTTGACAATTTTTGAAAACCCCTGAAAATAGCGCTTTCCCGAGAAGTATTTTTTCGGAAAAAATTTGGCATATGGGTTTTGTTCGTGCTTTAATGTTGAACAAACCCAGTTCCTCAGAATTTTGATTCTGAAACTCTTTTGGAAAAACCCCCAAAAATAGTGGCAATAAGTTTGTTGATTCTGGAAAATATGACGAGATGGGTTTCACTGAAAAATTATTTTGAATTTGCCCAGTTGATCAGATCTATGGTAGTCTGTTGATTTGTGTGACATGCAAGAATACCTAAGACAATAAAAGAGGAAGTAGACAAAGGATGGATTGGAAGTTTTCAATTTAATTCCCTGAAAAAAATTGTCTCTGAATCCAACCTCTGATGAGAAATCTTCTTCTTCCTCTGATCTTCAAGAAATATCGGAGAACGGTCAAAAACCTTGGCCAAATCTAAAAATGGCATCCTGAAAGATGCTCCAGTTTGATCCTCGTTCCAGGTTGATTGCCTCATTGGATTCCTGTGATTACAGCTTCGCCGTTGAGATTAACCCAAATGGTTAAGGTCACCTTGGAGAACCTTTTGCCATTTGACAGCATTTAAGGGCCCTAAATAAAGGGCACCTTTCTCTAGAAAGGGCTCTTTTTCTTATGCCTTAGCACGTTTTATCATGCTTTTCATTCAGTCTCTTTTTGGGACGTTTTCCACTTGATTGCTCCCACCGGTTGCCTAGCAGGTCCAATGAAAGTGCTTTTGATTTGATCAAGAAGCTGGCTGATAGTTGAACAAGTTCATTATACATAGCAATTGCTAACGGGGTCATCAGGCACTTCAAAAATATGGGCGCCCCTGGCCAACAGGGGCACTTTTAGCTTGTGTCTTACTGATTTATCCTTCAATTGACATGTTCAGTTGATCCATCACTGCAATCATTTGACTTGTCTCATAGGCTTGCAGACAGATTCGTTGTCGAGCTGCAACGGGATCGAAGAGATCCCTTGAAGGCGACATTTCTCAAAGGGTCACATCTTGACCAATTCATTCAAGGGCGCCTTTTCCCATGCTGGTCAGTCATTTCTGATGATTTTCATAACTGCCTCTTTGTGTTGTGTTGACATTCGCCAGTGATCACTTCGTCAAATGATCTTGTTGATTGTTTCATTGTCAAGCCAGCAGGAGAATGCTAAGGATGATTGCCTTGGATGATTCAACAGGTTGTATTTGACCCTTGAGATTGAAGGGCGCCTTTCTCTGGAAAGGGCTCTTTCTGCATCATGAACTGATTTCTCTTTCGTAACGTTTCCAGAGTTAGCCAAATTTTGGTCTTTTCCAATTTTGAGAATCTCCTTCATCAAATAGCATCTTTTTAGACCTTTTTCGCCATGGTTGCATTGTTGAAACTTTTGAAGGTTAGCTTTCAGCACTTGGTATTGGCCAATTTGCCATTAATGGCTGGGGAGCTCCTAACTTTTTTCTTGAAAAATAGAAATAGACCCACCAGAGTAAAATATGTATTTTGATGATTCTGACTTGATCAGTGTGATCGTGAAGTCGATTAATCCTATCAAAATCATTTTCAATTATTTCCGGGAAGGTCCTATTTTCGGGGGTTTCCTTGAAAATAGGGGCTTAAAACCCTAATTTTCAAATTTTCAGAATTTTGCACGTGTTCCTTAACAAGAACCCACAAAGACCCTATGTTTGGTTTGATCTAAAACAGACTTTTGACGGCATTTTAACATGATTTAGCTCAATTTAAACAGAATGCCAAAAAAATATTTTGGATACAACATATTATACTTTTATCTTTTCAGTTAATTTAAAAAGGCTTATTCATTTAAAAAAAGAAAGATGCAAATCAATTTAAATTAATTTTAATAATTGCCTGAGCCCATTATGTTAAAGTAGAGGAAAGTAACCATGAACAAAACGCAAAAACGGGATAATTAAAAACAGTTTGATTGTCCACTATTATACAGCCGATCTTCAAAAGCAAGCCCACCTAAAGCATTTTCTGCATGTCGAAAAGGTTATGAGTTGATTTGAAAAGTGGAGTTGAAGCTACATATAATCTTGTAGGCATCTACATATACATTTAATTATAAAAGATAATCTATGTTGACGATGAATTAATCCCACTATTAAAGAGAAAGTCAAACATATCGGGCTGGGTGCAGCAGCTGAGACATTGCAACCTTGCAAACAACTCATTTAGCCCCGGCAGACTAAGAGTTCCTCAATCACTCGAGGGTTAAAAACTTGGCCCATTGGGGTTAATTAAAACAAGACAGATCTGGCATTATTAATAATTTTGAAACGTTGTAATGCTTAAATTTAAGTGGAGGGTAGTGTATCATTCTTGGAAAAATGTTCTCTTCTGAGATATAGGAACGAATTAATTCTTGTGTAATGCTTAAATTTAAGTGGAGGGTAGTGTATCATTCTTGGAAAAATGTTCTCTTCTGAGATATAGGAACGAATTAATGCCTAATATTTTCTATTTGAGTATTAGATACGTTGACAAAATTTTGCATTATAGTTTTGTTTTAATGCTATTTAATAGGATATATTTGATAACAATAGGTGGATTTTAGTTTTTTTTTTTTTAATTACAAATAATTAGTGAATTTTGTATAAATGGCCCAACACAAATACTTTGTAATTAAGCTAAGAGGTGTAATTATAGAGTGAAAGCATATAAGTGAGTCTCATTGGGTCAAGATGAAAAATAGAACTCATCTAAAATTGCTTAGATTCAATAAAATGAAATCAACATATTTGTGGTTTTCAATGGTGAGATAGGGTTTGATTGAACCTAGTCAACACACCCATGGTGTTGTGTGATATCCAATGGTAAGACAATATTCAATTGAGGGTAGTTTGATTGAATCACATCCAATCAAAATCCCTTCCAATTCTATAAGTGACAAGGCTCTCCAATTGTATTAGCACTTTTTCCTACAAACTAAATGGGAGACCATGCATGCAAGGACTCAATAGAGGGTGTGTGTTGAAAGGTAGAAATCAATTAGATCAAGAGTTTTACACTATCTATCGTCATTGATAGCCAAGTGGTGTAGTTTTTTTAATCTAATTCATATGCCTTCATTGATAGATTAGGGGTTTGATCTAAACCTCCTTGTTATGTTTGCAATTAACAAAATTGTTGTTATGCAATATGTTTTGAATTTTTTTTATTTATAATTGTTATAGTGAAATTGTGTCATCCACGATTAAACCTTTTGATTCTTCTAAAGGTGCAAGCTGTATGCATTTTGAAAAGAATGATGTTATTCTTTAATGGAGGTTGGACTGTGTCTCTTTTCTTATGAGACATTTACAACTCTATTTATAAAGAAATTTAAGATGACAAAGGTGCTTGCACCTTTTGATTGCTTCTCTAGTAGTCATCCAAGGGAAAGTTGTAGGTAATGTGTCAAGTTCTCAAACTACATTTGAAGTAATAAATAACATCTTTCTCATGCATTGTGTGTTTAAGTTCTTGAGATTTACCAATGCAACTAATTTGGACACAAGATTCATGAATGGATTCTCTATGTTTCTTTGAAAGATGTTAAACAAATAAAGCTTGTAGATGTTCTTGTGTTTGTTCAAACATCTCTTTGTTATGTGAGACACTTACATGTTTGGGGAATTGAACAATCTTGTGAAGGATTGAAGGTAATTTTTGGACAAGGGCTTATTTAAGAACCCATTGTTAAGTAATAATCTACCTTTTGTCTAATGGTGCAATTATTACATTATACATTTCCTATTGTACATGGCTTAACCCTAATTTATATGATAGTATGGATAGATTTGTAGTCTATGTTTTTTGATAAATTAAATGAGGGAAAAGTGTTCTCACTCAATTGCGGTGATAGACATGAAGACCAAGGAAAAAAATGCCAACAAGTACAAATAATTACCACTAAAATGGATAAGGGAAATCACCAAAAGAATTGCTTGCAATAAGAATGCAAATAATTCAATTATGACACTCACAAAACCATAAGTGAACCAAAATTGAAAAGTACCAAGGAGCAAGATGCCTTGATCCAAAACATAAGATCAAACTGGTAAGAGATTTCAATCCATAATTGACTAGCTTGCATGTTGCAAACAACCACTTTTATTGCGATGATACTCCATATTGCCACATTTTGGCCACGTTTTGTAAAGAAAACAACACACCATAAAGACCACATGGAGTTCTTCAACATTTTATTAGAGAATAGATTTATTTACAACCTTACAAAGGTCTTTCTTAATAATCTCTCAAAATAATTGGAAGGATTTAGGAGGGAAACTATCAAGGCCAAGGTTTGTCTCCCCCTATGGTGTTTATAGCACCATGAATCTATTCTTTTGAGAAATGAGCCATCATAGTTGAATTGTAGTAATCATTGATAATTTTAGGAATGAGATCGAAAAGTTGGTTTAAGTTCCTATTTGGAAATTCAAGCTTGGAGAAGAGTTTCTCAAAGAAGTTCATCACTTCCACCCTAATCTCCTCAAGGTCATGAGTAATTTGGGCATAAGTCTTGTTTGACTTGAAGGAAAAAGTCAATCAAATCAAGAATTTTACATTAGCTATTTGATGCTATTGTTAGCCAATAGGTGTAAATTCTTGATTTAATCTTCTAACTTCCTTTGAGTGAAGTCGTTTTTTCTACAATTTGTGTTTCTTCTCAAGGTGTGAAGTCTATACATTTTATTCCTCAATAAAAGTTCATGTATCTCTCTTTTTGGGTGAGACACTTATGTCTCTATCTCCAAAAAAATTAAGATGACAAGTGATTGCCCATTTGAAGTGTTTCTCTACTAGTCATCCACCTAAGAGGATTTGTTGGTTCTATGTTGATTTATCAAACTATAATTGAAGTAATAAACAACTTTCTTCTCTATGCATGTTCATGGCTTTCCAAATGTGTACAACCCACTTTCTTTTATGCTAGTGCATGTAGGTAGATTTCCACATAAGTGTTACCCATGGTCTAAGCATCTGGTTGCCAAATGATTAACACCTAGAGAGGCAACATCTAGTTGGTACAAAAAGAAAGTTGAATTGAGATTGATAAAGGAAAATACTTCTTGGAATTTATTTGTGTACTTTATAGAAAGAGGTGGCTTCCTTAACTATAGTTTGATGAGAAAATTGTAGAGTTCCATGACTTGAAACAAGGATTGCTTGTAATGCTATTTACCAAACTTCTTAAGTATGTACCTATCTATTAGTAGGATGAGAGGTTTATGATCTAAAAGTTTATCTTGGGTTTCAACAACAATATTGATGTAGAGGTTGATATGTTTGGTGATGAGAGGATCGATTTAATTCTTAACAAAATTCTCAAACAAAACACTAATTTCATATGCAATCTTCTCAATCTATGCCTAAAGTTTTCGTGCACCCAAATGCCTTTATTTCTTAGGGTAACTATTTTAAAGTTCACAACACACCCCATTTTTTTCCTTTGGAAATATGAGGACCCCCTTTGTTTTCCTATTCTTTTGCTTAATCCCTAGTGTCTACAATTTCAAAGATCTAATTATGATCAAAATTCTAGATGAGGTGCGTATTATTTGAGCACATTTTGTATTATCCTAGTAGTATGCCTTAGAATATCCCATGTTTATTTGTTAGATTGTTAAACTTATCAAGGAAAAATGAGTTTATGGAGGTTTCTACCCCAAGTGGATATCATGTGTTTTTTATACATCCTATGACCTTACAAGTCTCATAAATCCGATTGGTCTTTAAAATATTGTAAGGTGTGAAAAAATGTAAAAATACTTTACAATCAAGTTTTGAAGAAATATGATCTTCAACCAAATAAAATATGCTATGAAATTTTATCCACATGCACACGGATTTCCCAAAGGTTTGAAAAAGTGAGAAAGTTCCTTGTAGTTGAAAGGAAATTTGGCCTCCAACTAGATATTTGTGAAAATCCAATCTTCAATTGGATAAAATATTACCTAAGCTTTTACCCATATACACATGATTTTCTTGCAAAGGCTTTAGAGTGGTGATTTTGTAGACATTCAATATGCATTTACATATTTGAAGTAGATTTTGTATCCACTTGCACTTGGCCTATAATTTCTTGAAAATTTAATTGGGCCTTAAAACCTTGAAATGCAAAAATTTGACCTCCAACCACATAATTTTAAAAGATCCCAAATATTCTAACAAACTTAATTTCCTTGATCCCAAGTAAGAGCAAGTATTATATGGAAAATCTAGTCCCAACTTTATAAGGATGCACAAAGTGGAAATTCATCCACTTAACATCCCATTTCCCACAAACTTGGCTAAAAAGGAAAATTACATAAGTGGTTTTCGCAACTATATACAAGATATTTTGAAAACATCATCTACTTGCATATAAAATTCTTGCAAGATCATTTCTCACTAGGAACATTAAATGCTCACCTACCACCCATTCATATTGAATGTGTGCCATGCTATCTCATTAATCAAAGACTATAAATCTACTCCAAAGGTATATTAAGAGCATTATTAACACTTTGAAGAAAAATAATCACACTTTGTAACCTTTGAGAAAGATTAAAAATTTCCATCAAGTTCATGAAAGAAGATACCATAGCAAGGAAAATTTCTAGCCCAATAGGTTATCACACACTTTGCAACTTTTATGAGAGTTAGATAAAAAAATGCCATCAAGTTTAGGAATGAAGATACCATAGCAAGGAAAATTTCTAGTCCAATAGGTATGTACAAAAGCATCATATTTTCTTTTTAGAATGAAATAAATAGATTAAATTCATAAACTTGATGAAGGTCATAAATCATTGAACCAAAACCCTAACTAGCTATTAGGAGCTATAACCTGAATTCTCACTCAACAAAACATGAACCTACAATTTAAAAAAGTTTGATTTCCATTTGGATATGGATTGTCCCAAAATACATTGTAAATAGGATCTCCCCATAAAGATGTGATAATATGATATCCAATTTTCTTCCAACATTAACTTCTAAAAATCTTGGATCTCTTAGGAATTAAGATTGATGATTAATTAAGATTTATTACGTGCTTGTAGGAATTAATGATGTCTCAAGCCAAGATCATGAAGATTAAATCTAAAGGAGTTATACCATAGTCCAAGGTCACCTCAAGATGGGGAAGTATAAATCACATAGACTTAGGTCATGTTAGCCTAATTGAGCTTAACTAGAGGATGACCAACGTTGATGCAACAGGTAGGGCCAAGAAGATAGTAAATAATGGATTAGATAAAGTTGCTAGTTTCTTGACCTCATTGTAATGTCCATAATTAATAATAGGGTATGCCCAACATTGTGACCTTATGAAAAGGATGGTGGTCAAGGATGGAATAATTCTAGCTAATTTGATAATAGATGCCATAAGAGATACATTCAATATCCCCTTTTATAAGGAAGTGGGATTGATTGATTTTGAAAAAGCTAAGAATAAATTTGAAGAGGATATAGAAAATTACAAAATATCAATATCAAGTGGCTGGAGGATCTAAAGCCAAAAACATCTAAAATTCCAAAGACCTTGTACATAAGTGATTTCCAATAGGAAATCAAAGATATTATAATCTTGTTAAACAGGGTAATGGGGCTTCCTACTATAGCAACTTTTGAGCCTTGGATGTATATGTGTATAACCATAATACTAAATAGGAGTAAAATGATGCTTTGGGTAGAAATAATTAATGACAAATTACATGCACAATTAACTAACATCAGGAATAATAGAAGCTTCTATATGAACTTTTATTTAGTGTATTATTTAGCCAAGAAAGTTACCTTCCTTAGATTGGACAAAAAATGAGTGATGGGACTAAGGCCTCATCAAGTTTTTGTGTATGAACATTATCCTCAGCTAGAGCATAGGCGATCAATTGTACATTATCAAAGAGAAAAGTATGTGTTTTCTATGTGATTAGTGAGACTAAAGGAAGGGGATATGGCTAAGAGGTTATCTAATGTAGCAATGATTGAAGTAAGGAAACATGGTAGATGGTTATCCAATTCCCTAAATTTTCCTACATTAGAATGAAGGTTTTATAAATTCACTTTATAAAATTCCTAGGCATCCCACTAATAGAATTGTTTTGCTTGAGTTATCAAGGCATATATCTAAAATTTAAAAATTGTTGCAAAACAAGCATAGAGTTTGGGTTCAATTCCCCATAACTATTAAGAGTTATGCATGTGCATTGCCTTATGTGAAATATTTATAAATAGAATTAAAAAATGTAAAATCTATGCTTTTATTGAGAAAAACCAAATTTTGATCCCTTTGAAAGGATGTAAAAGTGGATATCCTTTGGCCTCAAGCACATTACTAACCTAGAAGATTATTAGGTTGATTGTAATGATGATCAAGAGGTGAGGAAAATAAGTTATTGTAGACTAACCACCACACAAATGAAGATTTTTAATGCACATAAGGTACCAAATTAGGTTAAGGATGGTGAGGTATTCATGCACATAACATATGAGATGCAAAAGGTGTATAATACACCAACTACAAAGCTACAATGGTCTAAAGATGAAGTATGCTATATAAAAACTATTACCAAAGAAATATTAGATAATAGTGGTCACTGGTTAGTCCAATGTAATAAACTATTGAGACCAGAAGGATTAGCACTCACCTACAATAAGGATGCCACCAAGGAAAGTCCAAGAAGGATAAAGAAGTTGAAGAAATCCCAATGGTCAAAACAAGCATAGTAGACATTTTTCTACTAAAAAAAATCCCTATAGAGGTAGCTACCATAGTCAACATTATTCATATGTCTCCAAAAGTTACAATTGCTATTATTCTATCATCCTATCATCGATGACTCCTCCATTGGCTATGATTTCATTTACACCAATTCAAGAAATTTATTCTCCAACAAGACAAGAGCAAGTACAACCTACTATACTCACCCATGCTCATTCCCACATAAATACTACACAATTCTCATATCCACCATTCTATTCAAATTGAGGTTGTTCAAGGTGAGATTAGTAGCAAATAAACAATTGATCCTATTGAAGTAGAAATTGCTACATATGAATCACAACTTGCATTAGAAGTGTAATGCCGAAGATTTGAAATGCAAATAGAAATAGACAAATAATACAAGCTTTATCTTCAAACAAAGCAAAACCCCTAGATAAAGCTCACAATGAAATTCAAAACAAGACAATAACATCAAAATCAACTTGAAATGTTACCATAAAACCTCATGATTTGATTTTCTCCTTGATTGGTTGATATGTGGGTGTCCTTTACTTGAACACTACCTAATTTGGCATGTACTTAGTTCAAGTGATAATTCCTTTGAATGAAGGAAATAGTGCCAGAATATATAAACTTTTGGAAGGGGGAATAGATGGTCAATATTTGATTTTGATATCAATGGTGGAGAGTGGTTGAGAATATTTGATTTTGATATCAATGGTGGAGATGGAGGTTATTAGATAGTGAAAGGATAAGATGAACTTACTAAGTTTAGTAAATGATTGTGAGCATGCAGGAAATAAGGGGCATGTGTATCTAGTGGGGTTAGATTCTTGGAATGGGTAGAGAGGATACTAGAAGCATTAGGAAAGTGTTTTTAGGTCCCCTTTATTCTTGGAAAGTGTTGAGGGAATATAGGAATAATTAAATAATAATATTATTTAATTATTTAGCCACATGTGAGATGGATAATAGGTGGAATAAGACCTTATTTATTGATTTATGAGATGAGGACATGTAAAAATGGGGTTACTTAAATAATATGATTATTTAACTAAGTGATGGACTTTAGGTAAATGGTACTTGACTAAGTGATAAGTTGTATTGATTAGGAGTAGGTGATGAGGAGTAGGCCTACGAAATATTTTAGGTGCCTACATTTTGCCCCTCTTTGATACAATGCAACTAAGTGGCATTGTACCAAAGAAGAATAAAAATTAGGATGAGATGAAGTGAAGCTTTGGTGGCAAGTTGTCTTAGTTGCTTAAGGATGATGGTGGAAGTGATGCCACCTCAAAAGAACTATTGGGTGAAATGGAACCCAATTAGTATCTTGAAAAGACAAAGGGTAATAAAAATGTGTCATAAAGGATAAAATATGACATGAGACAAATCATGTTTGGATGATGTACATGCTATGGATATAGGATTGATGATGGCTTAAGGATTGGGCATTTTGATTGATGCCACTAGGATGATTGGACTGGATTGCATGGATGTACATGTTGAATGGTGAAATTCACAAGGGTGTAATGTGAGAAAATGATACATGATCTTGGACAATGGACGAATGAGGAGGAATAATAAAATGGATGATGGATACATGTTTCTACAGTAACCTCATGTGAAAGGAGCAACATTTTATTTTGTTGTAGCACTTAGTGTTATGCACTATGATATAAGGGATCATGATGACAATGAGCCATGCGCATATGAAATGACACACAAACAAAGAAGTTAAAAATAGTATAGTGATCAAATACACACGATAATTCCACAATAATGAGTCCCACTTTTTGACCAAAGTAGGACATTAAGATCAACATTTTTAACTAAACCTTCACTTTCTAAGACCTATAGTAGCTAAACCGGTAAGAATTTGAAGATGATGCAAACTAGTGATTTGTGATGATTTATGTGTAAATTCTAAATATATTTTTTAATTTGAAATAAATTTTGAATTTTTTGTAGCTTTTAATAACTTATTTTTTATAGTAAACATTTTTAAAAAACGACGTTTATATCGTAACACAACTTTTTTTCTAGAAAGGATAAAATTCTAATTTTAAAATATAAATTTGTAACATCAATATCTAGTGCATGGATATTTTCATAATTATTTTTTTATGGTAAGTAAGCTATGGGTGAGGGCCCACTCCCTTTATTAATAAAAAAACTAGAAGAAAAAGAGAACAACATGCAAGCACTTGAACCAAGGGGAGCAACAACAAACAACCCAACAAGTTGCCAACAAATCCATCAATAGATTACCAACTATCACTTAGGGAGAGATACAAACAATAACATATAATAGGAGAAGAATAGAAATGTATCCAATAGGAGGCAAACATCTAGAGCCAAAAGGCCAAGGCGAAACTAAACTCTGACATTTTTCTGAGAAAGGAAGACATCCATGGTCCTCTAAGAACCCTCCTCAATTGATTCCTTACCTTCAATGTGAAGTTTTTTAGCCTCATAATTCCTACCTTTCTTCCTCTTAGACCCACCACAATCAGGTTTAATTTGTTGCACAGTCTAAGAGACTCCGAGTTTTGGAGGAGTAGCCACCACAAAATCATCTTAAAAAAACACTAGGGTTCAAATCATCCAAATCCTCCATAAAAGGGAAGGTGCCATTTGACTCAGAGCCAACCTCATTTTCCTTAGTAGGAATATTATTTGATTTATTAAGAACATGAACCTCATGAGAAGGAACAAACATCAAAGGCTACACTGAGAAAGGATCTGGAGGTGACAGAATCAGGCCCCAAAAAAACTTGCCATGATTACATCGGATAAATTCAGCATTCGGAGACCCCAATTTTTTGATCCATTTCTTAAGGCTAATGCATCTTGTTTTAGGTGTCCTTGGAGCGATGCAAGCCTCAATCTTGTGCCCCATCTTATTGCAATGAAAACATTTGAAGGGGATACCTTCAAAGTTTAAAAATTGCAGCTAAGTGCCAAAAGAAGAATGAATCTGAATGGAGCTAGGGAGAGGTTTGGAAATATTCACAAGAGCAAAAATCTTGGTAAAGTTGCGAAAAGATGCCCCCTCATCAGAGTTGAGCTTGAAAAAGGAACCAATCAAGTTGATCGGGTGGCCAATGAGATCTAGATCTCTCATTACCAGAGGGGGGTTATAAAGCCTGATCCAGATAGGGATCTTAGTGATTTTTGTTGTCGTCAAATTGAAGAAGGGGGTCCAAGGAGTAAGGAACAAGTCAGAGTTCCCAAAAACCTAGGGATCATTTTGAAGCACAGATTTGCAGTCAGCAATAGAAGAGAAGGTGACTAAAAAGAAACTGAAATTTAGTGAATGAATCATTGGATAAGGCAAGTTGCTCCAAACAGACTTAGCCCAATCCAAATTAGAGTCAAAGGGCAGGCACTTTCACAAGACCTTGATAATCAAAGAACGACTTCCAACATCGGTCAAAATTGAATTCATGTGCTCATCTAGAATGTGGAAGTCCACAGGTTCATCTTTGAAAACAACCTTCACATCCCCAATTGTAAAACTAGCGATTGCATTAGAGGGCTCCTCCTCCGAGGCAAAGAGAGGCGGATCAAGCGGCTTGGGAGGGGGAGGAATAGGGTTCGATCTTCGGATTTGTTCCAAACAAAATTCATTACATTCATGAAAGGGGTTGGCCCTACTCTTGCAAGCTTTTAATGTCTCAAAATCCCGCTAGGGAGAAGCAGATCCAACCGTAGTAGCAGTTGAAGCCCCGTCCAATGGATTGAAAGCAAGACATCGCAAAGGAGGCGACGAAACCGGATCAACAACCTTGCAAGTGCCAGAACGTAGTGAATATCGTTGTTGTCCTTACCGTCCTCCATCACACAAGAAGAGCCACGACCGAAGCCCTTTTTCCTGCCGGCAACCTTTCCCTTCTTACTTGCGCCAACATCTTTGCCACACGCCAAAAGCTTCTTTCTCGCACTCCTGCAATTTTGCGCTCCATCACTACCCTCACACATCAAGCTACTTCACATAGTCTACGATATTTTTCATAATTTTTGTTTCATATATTTTTTAATTAATTTTTGAAATCAAGGTAATTATAATTTAAACATAGGTGTATGTTGTAAGCATATCTTATTTCATATATATTATTTTTTTTGCTGAAACAAGGACATCAATACCTAGTACGTAAATATTTTTTGGCTTTTTTTTTAGTATTTTACTATTTTTTCACATGTGTAGAACAAAAAACTTTATAATGCTCACTGAAAAAACCATGTTCAATCAAAATTAGAAAACAAATACAATAAAATAAAAATATATTAAAATTATACTTATTGGAAAGCTCATTTTAAGGACTATGCTCTTGTAAATTATCTTATCAAGTTAATTCCTTTTGAAGGTCCAACCCGAGGTTTGAAATTGGAATTTATGAGGAAAATTTGAAGCAGACATTGAAAGAGTCTACCTAAGGCCCTTTGTTTGAAGGCCCTTCATTCAAGGGTATTAAAGGACCTTCGTTCAAAGGTATTTCATTCCCATAAAAAATATAAAAAAACCTTCGAAAGAAGGTAATGTCCAAAAATGGAAAAAAAGGGACCTTCGAATGAAGGTCCTTTTTTATTCCTTTTCTATAAATTTCCATAAAAGGAATAAAAAGGGACCTTCATTCGAAGGTACCTTTTTTCTATTTTTAGAAATTACCTTCGTTCGAAGGTTTCAACCTTAAATGAAGGTGTTTTTAAGTTTTTACTTGCATCTAAGATGGAAAATTTGATGTCCCAAGTTTGGGATCCATTATTGTGGGATGACCCACACATTTCCATAGGCACACTATCATATGAAGGATGAGGGAAATCATGATGGAATGATAGATGGAGCATTAAGACTACCAGCTCAACAAACAAACACAAACTTAAAATGAAAGATAAAGGAAAAAAAAAGTGAAAATAGTGTAATGAGCCAAGAAACACATTGGCATAGGCACACCATCATATGAATGCTAAAGGTGAATGTGGCGGTGTGAGCTATGGAACGCTAGGAAAAAAAGAAAAAAGTAAAAAATAAAGATGAAAATAGAGAAAAAACAAACATAGACTGACAAAGACAAAAACAAGAAATCAATCAATCAAAAGCATGCAAAAAACATAAGTTGGTATCCAATGAAATGTTGAAGCCATGGGTGGATGGGAGGGATGAATGTGTAGATTCTAAATAAGGATTAAATCATGGAGAAATGTGGTGATAAATGATGATGAAAAGGTCACGCCCCAATGGATATGGTAACCATTCCCAAGGAAATGTTAGTAAGGGGATGCCCCCAATTAAGTGCAAAATCAAGGGTATGGAGTGAATATGAATAAAGTGAAGTGAAAGGATGGATGGGGAGGGTGGAGGGATGATAATGAGGGAAGTGTTGGTTATTCGAGCAATCTAATGAAATAGGATGTATGCAGAGGGGATAGTAGAAATGGACGGAATGTGATGGATGGATAAGGGACTTGAGTGAACATTTTGAGGTAACAGATATAATGAGATGAATGAAATGTGATGGTGGAAATAATATGGAAGGACACATGCTCATAGACTAGAGTGCTTTCCTGCTACACATGACATTTTTTTACCAAGTTTTCATCACGGTACTTGCCTAAGGTGCTACAAGGAGTGGTTTTCATCAGTGGACAAATTTATTTCTTTATTATTTTAAAGATTTTTTATTTTTTATTAATTTTTGGAAGACTGATAGTAAATGGATTAAGCATAGAATCACTTGAGATCTAGATAATTTTTATAGGCTCATCTAGCTCATGGCCTTCAAGAGTGGCTAGCTTATAGGCTTCAAATCTAAACATCGTAGTAATGAGATAGGGACCCAACCAGTTTGGCTCAATTTTCCCTTTCTTCTCTTTATCTTGGGTGGTGTTCTTTTGGTTTTCCTCAAGGACAAGGTCTCCAACCTCAAACTCTCTGGTGTGGACGCATTTGTTATAGCCATGACACAACCTATGTTGATATGTTTTAATGTGATTGAGAGTAGTAATATGATGTTATTCAAGTAGTTCTAGCTCATGTAAGTGTTTTTCCCAGTAATCCTCTTTTGAGATGAGGTTACACAAAGAAACATGTAAGGAGGGGAGCTCAACCTCTATTAGAAAGGTTGCTTCAACACCATAGACAAGTGAATATGGAGTGGCATTGGTGGGAGTGTGGATGGAGGTGTGATAGGACCAAAGAGTGGGATTAAGTTGAAGTTGCTAGTTGCAACCAACATAATTGATGATTTTCTTAAGGATTTTAATGATTATTTTATTAGACACCTTAGCTTGACCATTGCCTTACGGGTAATAGGGGGTGGACCATTTTTTCTTAATATGGAATTTCTCACATAAGGATTGCACTTAATGGTTTTAAAAGTATTTTCCATTATCTATGATAATGATGGATGGTATGCCAAAATGACGAATGAGATGGTTAAGGATAAATTTGGAAATTTGGATGTCGGTAGTAAAAGTGAGTGGAACAATTTCGACCCACTTAGTGAAATATTTGATAATGGTAAAATGAATTTATGGTTGTTGGAGGAGGTGGGATTAATCTTTCCAATGAGATCAAGACCCCATATAGAGAAGGGCCATGGAGTGGTAATGGGATGGAGGGCTTGTGAGGGTGCATGAATAAGGTCGCCATGTTTTTGACAAGAAAGAAATTTATTTAGATATTGGTAGGCATTTGATTACATGGTAGGCCAATAGTATCTTGTGTGAAGGAGCTTCTTGGCTAGGATCATGTCATTTGTGTGAGCACCACACATTGCTATGGAATTCTTGAAGTGCATGGTTAGCCTCATCTAAGTTGAGACATCTAAGAAAGGTTTTATCATAACCCATGCAATAGAGTGTGTCATCAAGGATGGTATAAAAATATGTGCATTGAATAAGGGATTTACGTTTGGTGGGTGATATGTTAGGAGGGATGGTTTTTGGATATAGGAAAAAATATCACTGTACTAGGGAGTGTTGGGACCAAAAGTTTCACATATCATATCAAAATGTGGAAGATCATAAGAAGGTATAAAGTGTTTCTCTACAAGGAAATGATGTTCATGAGCTTCACCAAGAATATCTAGAAGAGTATAATGGTGTCCATTACATCAATAGATTTGTTATTGATACAAGGAACTTTCGCAAAAATTATATCCAAGAAGTACTACTTAAAATTGTCAATCATGCATCTATAGGGCACAAGTTTGTCATCCTTAGTAAGGAACTCAAAATTGACATGTTTAACTACCAATTGTAATCTCCAAAGACTTGAAAGTGTTTAATGTTCTATTATACTACTAGTTTCAAACCAGATATCAATGTCTCATATTCCACCATGTTTTTTATGCAAGGAAAATCAACACGTAATGATTTAAGAATGAAATCACCTTGGGGTGATGAAAAGGATACTAACACCTAATTCATATGATGTGAATGATCCATCAAATTATAATTTACATGGTTTGGATTATTCAATGCGAAGGATGGATTCATCTAGAAATTTTATGTTCAAAGGTTGATAGTCCTGAATGGGAGTCGCTGCTAACTAATATGATATATCTTGACCTTTTATTGCCTTTTGGTTGATGTACTCAATATTAAAATCACTAAGGATCATAACCCACTTTTCCATTCAACTAGTAAGGGATGCTTTGGACAATAAATATTTCAATGGGTCAATTTTGGTGATCAAATGAATAGTAGCATTAAGTATGTAATGTTGAAGTTTTCATGTGGAAAAAACTTTTGCTAGATAAGATTTATCCATGGATGAATAATTGAGTTCACATCCAACCAATGTTCTGCTAAGGAAATAGATTTCATTCTCTCTTCCCTAATCATTATGCTAAGCTAAAAGGGAACCTAAGGCATGTTGTGTATCTAAGATGTATAACAACAAAGGACTATCTGGAGTGGGTACCACTAAAACTAGAGGATTAGATAAGTATTCCTTGATCTTATCAAATTATTTTTGACATGACTGATCCCATTTAAAATTGAAATTCTTTCAAAGTAGATGTGAAAATGGAAAAATGGGATTAATTAGATAACAAGATTATTAATATAAGATCATGTTAAGATTTGATTAAGAGATCAATGTTGAAGAATGATTGAGAGGATCTCCCTAGGAACAAGGAGAGGATGGACAGTGTGATTGAGAGGATCTCCCTAGGAACAAGGAGAGGATGGACAGTGGAGATGGAGGTTGTTAGATTGTGAATGGATATGATGAACTTACTAAGTTTAGTAAGTGGATGCATGCATGAGGGAAATAAGGGAAATGTGCATCTAGTGGGGCTAGATTCTTGGAATGGGTTGAGAGAATAATGGGACCATAAGGATTATTTTGGACAAGTGTTCTTAGGTGCCCTTTATTCTTGGAAAGTGTTGAGGGAATATAGGAATAATGAAATAATAATATTATTTAATTATTCTAACCACATGTGAGATATATAATAGGCAAAATAAGTAATTATTTATTGATTTGTGAGAGGAGGACATGGAAAAGGAGGATTAATTAAATAATATGATTATTTAATTAAGTGATGGAATTTAGGTTAAGTGTACTAGAATAGGTGATATGTTGTATCGATTAGGAGTAGTGGGAAGTAGGCCTAGGGAATATTTTAGGTGTCTACAAGAAGGTTGTAATATATCCTTCCAAGCAATAATGGAAGAGATAATGTAGGGAGATAATATCATTTTTTAACTCATCTCATTGCTGAAGAATTAAATAGGGAGTTAGACCCCATGCATGCAAAGATACAAATAAATGTGGAAATATAAGATCTTAGAAAATATGTAGTTGCTTAGATAAATAAGGAGATAATTGATCCCAATGTCTAATTCCAAGAGCAAGTGATGATGCCAATTTTTAGTTAGTTTTATGTTGTTTAGTACATAATTTTAGACATTTATAGATACTCATTTCATACGTATTCCTAAACCTCACTATCTTTTTATAATCATAATGCAACTTGAACCTGGTTTTAGTATATGGAAATATGATTATGGTATGTTAGTAATTGCATGGTTAAAATGTGAGAATGTGTATGGGATGCAGTGTATGTCTATGTTTAAATTATGGTTATTAGTATTGTGTATATGTTTTGAAGTGAACTAACTCTTCTCAGCCAAGAAGCCAGAGCAAGAAGACTATAGCCCACAATAACTAATGGGCGCAGTCTCCAACCAAAGGAGTTTTAGACAACGATGTAGGGGAAGTTCCAAAATAAGAACACAACAGTTGTAGAATTGAAGGCATCTATTTATCAAGATGATTGTGAGTCACCATGCCATTTAATAAGACTACTAAAGGAGAAGAAACCTCATATGATTGGGAATCCAACATGACTGTTTCCATAGTCCACGTTTCATTTTTACCGTTGCAGCAGAGTTGCAGTCCTAATCAACTTCTACCTTTTTAGTTATGTTTTATACTTTTTCACACTCTATTTTATAGGAGAGTGGTGAGTTGAATTTACATTTATTTTTTGAGTCCTTATTTCAATAAGACTCCCCCATTCCTATGTATATATGGTTCGATGTTTGAGGAGAATAACAAGCATAATAGATATCGCATATAGATATGTTTAGATAGTTTTTCTGTTACACAAAAATGCTCTTGTTTCCAGTTATGTTTTTATGAATAAGATATCTCTAAAGATTCTTATTAGATTGTGAAATCTTGAGTTATGTAATGAAGAGGTTTTCAATTATTGTTATTGTTAATTGATATGAGAAGCTAGATTTGAGTTTATTCTATGGAGACAGTCACTTGAGCAAGGGCCACTCAAGGTAACTATTCCCCACTTTAATTTCTTCACATTTATTTATGTTGTTACAATAGTTACCTTCATTATTGCATTATCTTAATCATATTCTTTATGTTGTGAATGTGAATGAAATTATCAATAAGATATTGTATTGTATTTCATGATTTGTTTTTCTCAATGCATTATCCTCCAGAGTGAGTCAAAGTTAGCAACATTAGTTAGTTACAGAGTTTAGTTTTGACAGTGAGCTAGTCATACTCTTTAACTGTAAGTACCTGTACAGTAATAGTTTTAGATTCATTTCTTTCAATTTTAAGTAGTTTATGTTTTCCTACATGTGTAAACACATATACTATGATGATATAGGTAGTGTAGAGTTTCTGAATGCACACACAGTGCCAACATCATCACAAGCTTATGTTAGCCCTGGTTGATAATTAAATGGAGTCTTTACAAGGGTTTAGTGGAATGTTTAGTTGGGTACCCTGTCTGAATTGTGAGAACATCACCAAGTTTATTGAACATTAGTTGGGCTTGATGTGTTTTTCTCTATTCCTCGGGATGGTGCTACATTCAAAGATTCATCTATGTTATTTCAAGATTTCTTAGTTTAAGTATTTTGTTTCTAGCATTAGGAAAATTAGGTTTTATTCCATCAATACCATAATGTTTTACTAACATTGTGTAGGAGTCGTTGATACACAAAGTCAAACCTATTGTATGTGGAGGCATCAAGATGCCTTGGGAAGATTCCTACCCTCACCACGCAAAGCTAAAGAAGATATTGGTGATCATAGTGATCAGAGCGAGGGTATTTCTGAAGAAAAACTTTCCATTTCACCAACATCCATTGCAAACAAAGGAGACCTTCCAAACCAGGGTTGATGTAGTGGTGGAGGACCTAATAGAACATATAACTTTTTAGTTCCCCATTTCCTACCAGGAGAGGGCAGCTGCATTGAAGAATATACCTCTTCAGCTTTGCTAGTCTTCTATGATTTGGTTACTGAGGATCCAAATACCTTCTTGTTTGAGTTTGATGTCTTGTGTAGAAGTTATGACTACACAAAAAATGCACACAAGCTCAAATTATTCCTAGCAACCTTGAAGGATGATTCCTTAAGATGGTTTATGGGTTTGGGAAGAGATGTTGTTCTAGATTGGGACACTATGAAGAAAAAGTTACTAGAGAAATACCAGGACTACTGCAGATGAATTGACAAAAGAAGAGATGACATTTTTAGGATGTCTCAAAAAGAATATGAACCATTAAAGGAAGACAAAATAAGACAAATTTATTTAGAAAGGTTCCAATTCTACTTAAAGAAGAATCCACAAAACAATATTTCAAAAGAATCTCTATAGTTAGTGTTTTTAAGATAATTCAATGATGATTGAATGGACTCCCTTAACCTCATTGGTTCAGGAGATGTATCACAATTTCCTTTTGAAGAAATCTGCAAGGTTTATAGTAACTATTCAAGGACCTTTACTAAAAGGACTAGAGGGGATAAAACATCTTACATCAACAAGAAATCTAATGGAATATCTAGAGTGGAATTGAGTAACCTATTTTCAAACATGAAAGAAGACATCATAAGCCATCTGGCTACCCAATTGGACACACTACATATGAAGAAAAAGCAAGAGTAGGAAGAGGCAATCCTTATTGAATATTGCCCTAATTGCAAATGAAGAAAAGTTAATTTCAAGTGCAAAAGAGTAGCAAGTATTTCAGAAGATAGACCGGGGAAACTAGATTTTCAAGAGCTAGAGGGTGAAGATGGACAATTTTTATACATTGCACAAAGGAGGCCATGCTAACCAAGAAAAGATATGCCTCAAGATCCTTTGAATTTCAATACATAATTTTCAGTTAGCAATCAAAATTTCTCTAGTTGGAACCCTCAGCCTTAGGAAAACACACAAAACCAATGGAAAAATCCTCAACCAAACTAGAACCAACAACAACAAGGCATGTGGTCACAAAAAAAAATTCAAGGACCTGACTACAACCCCTAATGGCCACTACAACAAAACCAATGGTAACTTCAATGGAAAAAAGGACAACAATGGAAAAACCAAAATCTAAATTACCAGTAGCCACAATAGCCACAACAACAAGCCATCATACCTAATCCAACAAATCCATCATCTCGGCTACCAAGGGAACCTCAACTGCCAACCCAAACTACACCTAACCCAAATAACAAGCCTATTCAACATGCCTACACTAATGAGGCTATTCAATACCCTACTTATGGGATAGAGGTGAGTGATGTCCACCTTAGATCAGGGAAAACATTGGTTGGGCCTTCGTCCCCTCAAATCGCCAAGCTGGTAGATGAGGAACCCTCAACGGAGACCTTAGACAACCCACCTTTAGAGCCTGAGTCAAATCAAGTCAACCAAACTAATTCAAGTCTAGAGCCTTCATTTTTTGAATGATTAGTTGTTCAAAAATATCAGAACGAAGCTAAAACTAACCTGTTAGGAAAACTTCAAGATGTAGAGATACCCATCATCCAAGCCATCAAGGACATTCCCATTTACACAAAAATAGTGAGAGAAATTTGTCTTAAAAAGCCTAAGAGAAAAATAAAATACCATCAGACTACCCATGTCTTAAGGAATCTTGTTGACATTATGTTAGGAAACATAATTGTCCCTAAGTATACAGATCTTGGAAGTCTAGTGGTAGATGTTAAGATAAATAGTACCCTCATCAAAAATACCTTGATTGACTTGGGGCAACCATTAATGTGATGACTAAGGAAAAAATGCAACTATTGTAGTTAATAAACCTTAGACCTACACCCACTGTTCTACAATTGGAAAATAGGCCAATAGTGAAACCTAAGGACATCATTGAGGACTTGGTCATAGCATTGGATTCATGAGAGTACCCTATAGATTTTATAGTACTGTAGCCAAAGGCTAACCTTGCAAGATATCCCCTTATTCTAGGAAGACTATGGTTAGCAAAAGTTGATGCATTTATAGGTTGTAGGTCTGGAAAAATGATTATCTCAAATGGAACTGTGACCAAGAAGTTGGTCCTTTATCCACCAACCCAACATCATGTAGATTTAGAGTAGACCATTTGGCCTACCCTAGATGAGGAAGACCAATATTCCTTGTAGACTCTCATGAATATTGAACACAACCCCTTGTTGAGCAACCAAGATGAGGATGATTTAATAGCACACATTATACATAATATATGTGGTACCTGAACCCGCAACAACAAGACTATCTGTCATGTCTACAAGATCCTCTGTATAATATTATACCTGTCAATTCATCAAAGTCAATATCCCAACTTTTCTATCCTTTATTTCCACAACAATGTGTCCCATACATAGTGGGACTTGAATTTTCATTTGTACAATCAACATCCAAGACTTTAGAAATCATGCCAGGTAAAATGTGAAATGTTAGCAATTAATTAACTACTAAACAACATACTTCCCTAACCACTGTGTTGAAGGAACACACAACAACCTTTGCATGGGATTACCATGACATGAAGGGGATTGATCCATACCTATGCATGCACAAGATATTGCATCAATGGTGGTTTTAAACCAATCAGACAAACCTAGAGGAGAATGAACCTTGCACTAAGAGACATAGTCAAAACTAAATTACAAAAATTACTTGATG
>VDFB02026465.1:0-23731 GCA_007258455.2 Sequoia sempervirens | reverse complement strand
GGCTTTAATACATCTGGCTATTGGTCACTCTATTCAATCATCGGCGTATCGGCGTACCTTCTTTGTCAGTGAGCTACCCCATCAAATCCCTTGGTCGACATTCATTGGCTGGCTTGCATGATCCTTCATCGACGGCTTTGGGTACAAAGTCATCGGCCAGAGCTCTTTATTAGTAGGTACCGTGGCCGTTCGATTGTCAATCAGTCATTTCCACCGTCCTTGGTCATTCTCCGCAGTTTTGAATGGCTCTCTTAATTGTCCGTCGTCGTACTTGATCATTGTACTCCATCAACCATTGGGTTCCTATTTGCCTGTGTTTATCACCATCATCAGTCGGGATCTCCTTAGTCGTCGGCCTTGTCAAATCTGTCGGCTAGGTGAATATCTCAGGTACCTGTCAGCGGCTTTGAATGGTATTTTATTGCAAGGTTTTTTACAATATATAATCCTTTTTAATAAAACCTTGTCAGGTCGACCATATTTTATGATGTTTTTTTGCATTTTATGCGGCCAAGGTCACATTGGTGACCATGACTCAGCCCTTAAGTGTCAAAAATTTGCACCTATTTAGTCTTTTTAGACTTTGTGATTTGCCCCCAAGTGCCCTTTTACAGGCCTTTTTTTCATTTTTTCATAACTTTCGCATACAGAGGCGAAATTTTTATCGTCGGAAAGGTGAAGACCTGAATTTTTCAGTGGTGCAGATATTTTGTAGAGATTTTGCAGTTTTGTGCCTCTTTTTCCAGGTTGAAGCCCCGATCATCGTTTTCTGCTTCCGAGCTCATATCTTTGTGCTCCGATCTCCAATTTTCTCCAAATTTGTGGCATCGGAAAGGTATTCAAGAGTACTTTAGATCAACTCATGCACTTTTTTGCAGATTTGTTTCCAGATTTTCATATTTTCAGTTTGTAGCTGATTTGATATTTTTGGGACACATTATTGTAAATTTGCAAAAAAAGTGCAAATCTTGTTGGGACAAAGGGGTTGATATCTTGTATTGTGAGGGAAATTGTTGTTCTTCTCTTGTAATATCTCATTGTATCATGGATTTGACAAAAGTTGTACTTCTAACTCCATATAACTATCATGAGTGGAAATCTCAAATGGAGTTGTTATTGTTAAAATCAAAGTTGCAACGAATCACATTTGGTCAAGATCCAGAACCTGTAGGAGCAAAAGAGAAAAGAAAATGGCTTGATAGAAGGGATGAAGCTCTTGGAACTTTGAAGTTGTCCATTTCTCCAGATCTTAGATATCATGTAGCATCATGCACTCATCCTAATGAAGCTTGGAATACTTTAGAGAGTCTCTTTGGTAAGCCAGATAAGATGAGGAAATTTAAGTTGGAGAATGAACTATGGGTCTTAATCCTTCAGATTTTGACAATGTCCAAGACTTTTTCTCTAAGCTCAATTCTCTTAGATTGCAGTTATCTAATTGTGGGGTCACTAAAGAGGATGAACAATTGATACTTTCTATTCTTGCTAAGCTTGGTCCTGATTATTCAGTGTTTGTTTCTACTTTCTATGCTACAATGGATGCTCTTGGAAATGCATACAAAATGCCTTCTCTTGATGAATTTGTAGCTCAACTCACAAGGGAACAAGCAAAGTTGGTACACATGGGCACATTGAAGTCTTCTAGATCTCATGCTCTTGTTGCAAAGGAGACAAAGGATTCAAGTGGCAAAGGTAAGAAGCAGAACAAGGCACCCAAGTCTAATGAGCAAGGTAAAGATTCTCCTTCACATAGCACTCCTAAGTCCACATCCTCTTCTAAAGAGGAATCATCTAAAAAGAAGAAGTCAAAATGTGCATATTGTAAAAGGTTAGGACATGATGAGCATAGATGTTATAATAAGAAGATTGATGAACTGACACACCTTCTTCAAAAGAATAACATTAAGCTGCCCTCATCAGTGTCTGGTACTTCTTCTTCAACATCTCAATCGACAGCTCCATCATCATCATCTAAGTCACAGGACACAGGATCTACTTCTGGGCTACACAAGATGAAAGGACAAGCACTCTTGGCCTCTGCAAGTCCTGCATCTCATAGATGGCTTCTTGATTCAGGGGCATCTCATCATATGGCATCTTCTATGGATATGTTCTCTTCTTTTGAGCCTTGTAATTCACCTCATATATTGATGGGTAATAATACATATATGAAGGTAAGTGGGAAGGGTTCTATTGATATGGGGGAAGGGACTTTCAATGATGTACTTTGTGTTCCTTCCTTGTCCACTAATCTCCTTTCTATTTATCAAATTACTCATGGGGGTCAAGGTAAAACAGTTGAGTTCACTCCAGATAGGGTGTACATAAGGGACTTGGAGACTAGGGATATTGTTGCTATCGGGATGGCTGATCACTCATCTCGTGTATATTCCTTTTCACATTTTGCTTCAGAAGATGATAATGTTCCTTTGACTGCATCACACACTCCATTGAGTGTGAACCATGATAGTGAGGAGAAGTTTGGTCAACTACACCTTGGTATTCTTGAGACCAGTGTTGAGCTTCCTACTCCTCCACTTCCTGCTTCTTCAGTCATTGATGCTTCTATTCAGCAGGATGATCATAGTTTTTCAGATCTTGCTTTGTGGGATGAGTATTTGACAGGGATTTCTAGCTTGTTCATGGAGTTTCATACTGCAGATTTGGAGGACACACTTGAGGGGATTTCTCTCCTCTTTGATGACAGTTTCAGTACAACTGTTATCCCATCTTCTTTGTCTTTGGAGATTGACATTCATGAGTCTCCTCCTTCACTTGATTTTTCATGTTTCTTGGTTCAATTTGACCATGATTATGTTGTGGCTCACTCAAGCTTGGAGGATCTTCATCTGTTTTCAGAAGCATACATGTTGAGCATTCATGCTTCCTCCTTTCAGTTGGACATGGAGTGGCTTCATCATCAGCTTATGATATTGTTTCTTCCTAAGGGAAGATGTGTTGCTTGTAGACATTGGGTCATCTTTTGTTTTTAGGCATTCTTCATCAGCATTGGAGCTTCTTCATCATGGGGGGGATATCTTATCTCTCTACTTCCCTCTTATGGGGGGGTATTTGATTGTATATACATGATGCATGTTGTCCTTGGGGGGTATCATTAAGTCCTCCATACATCATGTTTGTTTTGTTTTGTTTTCTCTCTTTGAGAGGAGTTTTGTCCCACAGGGTTTTCTCCTTTTCTCCGCTTGTGAGAGATTGCATCATTTGCATTGTAAATGGGTACCTAACATGGCCTAGTAGCTAGGACCCATAGTCATAGTCTTTGCACAGCTTGCATAATAATCTTCTCCCTGTTGCACTTAAGGTGTTGGTGTGAATAATTGTCTTGTACCTAGCTTATTCATTCACTAGGTAATTAGGGGACATATTCACATGGTTAAGTTTACTTAGGTAAAAGATTCTTTCTAGAAGCTTAGTTGGCTTATCTAGAACTTATCTTATCTAGCTAGGATGCATCATTTCCTAGGTGATTAGGTTGTTGGTTGTCTCATGTCATAAGATCATGACATTTGTCAACATCATGTTCACTACTACATTTCAACCTTGCCTACATAAGCAAGGCATCTCATGTACATTGGTATTCAAGCAATATCAAGCAATAGCTATTCAACCATTAATCAATCTTGCATTGTGAAGCAAGCTTTCTTGCCATTCTCTCTCTTGTGGAAGTGGTTTTGGTTTTAATTGATCTTGGGGGTGTTGAGGAGTTGCCATTAACTCCTACAATGCCGAAGGCAAAATAACGTCAATCGCTAGCCGCCTTCCTCGTTCTCGTGTGTTACTCCGCTGA
This sequence comes from Sequoia sempervirens, assembly GCA_007258455.2. Classification (NCBI taxonomy): domain Eukaryota; kingdom Viridiplantae; phylum Streptophyta; class Pinopsida; order Cupressales; family Cupressaceae; genus Sequoia; species Sequoia sempervirens. The sequence continues at coordinate 19,923 of VDFB02026465.1, read as the reverse complement.
CTAACCACCGCCGAGAGATATCACATCGAAACCTTTTGTCATACCAAGAGCACATTTCGGTTATGTTCGCTTTCCAATCGGTGAGATACAAGGGCATCTCTTACCAATGTGCTCCTTTTGTTTTATTTATCGTCAGCCAGAGTTTTATGATATCGGGAAGACCTCTCGCAGACCTCACCTTGTTTCACCGAAAGTCATTTACCATCCATATGTCGCCATAACACCTTGCTTGTTACACCGAATTCAAAGAGTATTCCTCTGTTCCTTTATGTTTCGCTATGACCACACGACCTCGGTGAGACCCTATAGAGAATTCACCCTATTCTGCCAAAAGCCTCGAGCCACAATAGATCGCCAAGATATTGATGTTCTCACACCGACAAAAACCCTTTGTCCCATGTATGTCACTGTAACCTGCAACTGTCGAGGAGACCTCTTGTAGACTTCATTTTGTTACACCGAAAGGCCTTATGCATTCTAAATCGTTGAGACAAGATCACATTCTCGCCGACAAGATCCTTCATGTTCCATTGGTAGACGGAGGTCACTCGAGACCTCTTACCGATGTGCTCCTTTCACCGCCGCTTAATAGAAACCTTGTCGGCAAGACCCGATGGGCTCGCCAAGACGAATACTATGACTCTGGCCAAAGTGAACACTTGTGCAAAGTCGGTAAGACATAAGGAGATCTCCATGACATCCCACCGAAGACAACTTGTTTGGCCGAAGAGATCCCATAATGTACTAGTCGATGAGACATCTTAATTTCGGTAAGACACTATCCCGACAACCTAACTCCCGCCGATGAAACATTCCATGCATTAGTCAGGGAGACATATCAAGTTCGCTATGACCTTCATCGACGGTATAACTTATGCCGATATGATCCATTCCACGAACCACGTGAAAGCTGCGCCGATAACGGCCCAGCAAGTGAAATCCAATTGCCATGACAATTGAAACGTCTTGCCGATAGGCAACACAGACGTTTGCAAGCAGAAGAACGGGTCGGGGGGACTTGAATGATGTCACGCCGATATGCCTGCAACAAACACATGTTAATACAAAAGCAACATAGGTCGGGAGACAGCTATGAGCCCATGCCGATAGGAACAGCAACATGGAAAACGCATGACCCCATGGAATCAAAGGAGCAATATGGCAAAATATGGGCAGAAAGTGTTCAAGATGGAACCTATTTGGAAAATTATGAATGGAGAACATGTGAAAATATTCAGAAATTTATAGTTCCAACAGAACCTCCATTGTTGAGCGACCAAATGATCGATCCAATGCTATTGATAGTTAGTTAACACGACAAAGAAACTAGTGGTGGTGAATATGGAGATCCTTAAAAGGATTCTCATCAATACAATTGTTGATGGTGGGTCTGGTGTGAATGTACTTTAGAAGACACTTGAAGAAATCTGCGCAAGTCGACCATTTGGCTCCTAACTTTTAAATTAGCAGGTGCAGATCAACAAGGTATTAAGGTACTTGGAGTTTTAATGGGCCAAAAGATAATTATTGGAACCTAAGCAATTTTTGTTGAGTTTTTGTGGTCATTTCATTATGGAAGAAAGCATGCGATGCATTGTTGGTTCAGAGTTGGTTGATAGCAGCTAAAGTTGATCACAATTGGAAAAATAATACAATCTCCATTGAGAATAATCGATTTGGAGAACCAAGCAGTCAGTCAGGAAGCAACTTCTTTGGACTTTGGAGAAAAATGAATGGAGAAGTAGGATTAGAGTTCGATGGAACTGAACGACGAAGGGATTTTAGAATTATAGTTATGTTCCGAAGATGAAGCAAATTTTCTTCGCAACTTGTTTCACTAGCAAATAGAGGACTATGAGGTATTTCTGTCGAACTGTAATTTTTATTGAAATACAGAGATCAAAAAAAGGTTGGATAGTTTTTGTGTGTCAAATGTAGTACAAGGTTCACAAAATATACAACTTTCAATTCAAGTAGAGGCACCAGACTTTATCGAAGATCACAAAATTAATGATGGCGTGTCTCAAAGTACTAATAGTAAACTATTCAATTTGGAATGTATAAATACTTGTTGTCAAGTCATATCAACTTCACAACAAAATTATGACAAGGGGGAAAGTAATTTTTTTGAAGAGACATAATAAAACAAAAGATAAAAAATTAAACACCAAAGTACAACCTTCATTCTTGAAAGCATAGAATGCTTTTCATCAAATTTTGTACACTTCCCTCCTCGGCTTGCCATACACCTTCTACAAAACATTCAATTTCCATTGTCCTAGCATGCCATACAACCTTAGACCGGCATTGTACAATTTGCCAAAGCTCCCACCACCATACCACTCTCTTTGTGCATAGTACAACCTCCTTCGCCATTTGTATGATTTAAATAACCTTTCCTTACTATACGATTCAAACACCTTTCGCCAGTCATATGATGCACATAAATCTTTCTAGTCATACAACCCCTAATCATTGCATTGTACAGTTTGGTAGTCATGCCTTGGCGTATGTCATCTAGGATTTACCATAAACCATTCAATTTTTGTTGTACACCATTCCATTTCTTCCATACACTCCTATTTTCTTTCCACCATAATTAATTTCTATCATACGTCTTACATGTCCATTGTACTTTGTATGCCCTCACCCAACTCTTGCCGTATGCCCTTGGGGAAATTTTGTTGTACGATCTTTTGGATGCCTTGGTACTGTACATTCTTGTTCTACTTTTGACATATGTCTCTAGTTCCACCTGTAAACTTCATTGTACGCCCTTTAATCTCTACTTCTTGCTACTATATGCCTACAACCACCATACGACTTGCACTTGGTGCAAAACCCCTTTGTTGTACATTTCATTTACAACAATAGTTCATCTCTAGCATCGTGCGTAGTTGGGCACAAACAAAACACACCTCTGTTGCAGTACTATCTAGGCTTAGTGATCAATTGGGTGCAACATTCTCAGCTTTTAGTGTGCAATTAGATGGGTTCCCTTGGTTGGTTGGTCCAAAACATTATTCACATATTGGCATATGTTGGTTAAGCAGTCCAAAAACTTTGTTTTTGGCTTTATAAGCATTGTTTTATTCCTTCTACAAGATCATGAAAATGATGTGCATTATGAAGGTCCCTGTGGTTTGAAAGGTCTTAATTTGACATTGCCCCTAGACCCTTGCAAGAGGTGTTGCCCCCAAACACCCACCACACTCATTTGATTTGCCAAGTACTCTCCAAGTTTGAGTTTGTGAACTATGCTTCCAAGTTCTCCTACAAGTCTTTGTCTACAATATTGTCATTAGATTGGACAATCTTCCCTAATGTTACTTGATGTTTACTTGCTTTCCTTGTCATTTGGAAGATGACTTTTTCTTTTGGGAGTGATGATAAGTTAGTGTACAATGCCTATTATTATGTTTCAATAATATGGTTTATCCAACTATGTATTAATTGTTTGTCGGTTTTGGGTAGTTATAAGCGTCAATTGGTTGACGATTGTGTTACTCTTGGCGATCATTAGGTCCTTCAAATAGATTTTGTATCGTCAAGGAAAGCAGCATGATTTAGTCGGATCAACTTTGATACTTGGCTAACCATCACTAGTGTACTTTTGTAATAACTTCATGTGCAAATAAACATATACTTTTACTCCTCTATTTGGTATGCATTATTAATTCTGTTCATTATTTTGAGTATTTTTTTTATTAGATAGGAGAGTAAACAATCATCTAATGTAGATACATCACGCCTAAAATCCCACTTGATCTAACTCCAAATTTTTATCCTCTTTGTTCGAAGTTTTTCTGGTGTGTAGGAATTCTTTCCTGGACCTCTAGTTTGTGGCCCCATCATGCTTAGGTTTGGCAATGCAAGTTCATTTTCATTGGTGACCCAACTTTGGTTGGATGATTTTAGAATTATGTTAGGCCCAAAATTGAAACCTCAAAAAGCAGGCCTCTAATGAATTTTTGTGTGCTTTCCAAAAGTTAGAACAAATCCAAGTTTTTCTAGAAGTTGTAGCTTGTAAAGTGAATTTACAAAAAAAAAGCCATAAAATTGCAATAGCTTATTCAATATTGATCACCAAAAGTTGAAATTTTGGCTGTAATTTTCTTGAATGCTCCTCTAGCTTCAAAAAATAAAAATTGCAGCCATTTCTGAGATATAGGGGAATCTTCAAAGATGAGGATGAAACACTAATTTTAAAATAATATTATAACTCCTTAAAAGATGTTTCAATTGATTTCCAATCTAAACTTCAAATGCTTCAATATGTCCTTGATTAACACTCTAAATTCTAGGGAGAAAATTGCTAAAATGAGAGAGATGTGTTTGACAACTTGACCTCCTAAATTGAAAAAAAATGACTTGTTTCTTGTGTTTGAATGTCAAGATCCTCTTTAATACCACTTGTAATGAAAAAACTTGCACAAGAGAAGAATACAACACCAAATTCTTGGAAATATAATAAGAATTATTGCAAATGCTCAATAGTAATAAGCCACTTCGAGGATCCTCCAAATATTTTAAACTAAAACAAAATTTGCAAGACAATGATAGTAAAATAATCATTACCTTTTATATATGCTATAGTTATGCCATGGATGGCACCTAGGAAACTTAACTACCTATAGAAAACTATAGAATTTATAATATAATTTAATTAAAGGCTATTCTAGCCACAAGTTAGTTACACATATCCCTGTGCATGTTATAGGTTAAGGTGTAGCATCTACCCATTCCATAATTTAGTGGAAATGACTATGATTATTGGAGTATCAAGATGATAACACTTTTGATAGGAAAAGTCATGAGATTGTAGAAATTGGTTATGAAGAGCCAATTGATTGAACCAATGTTCCAGCCAATGATAGACAAGCCAAGGAAGATAACTCACAGGCTTTTCCATATTTAGACAGCTCTATTTGAGAGCTTATTTCCAAGAGTTACAAGTGCAAAGACAACCAAGTATGTCAAAAGAGGCTTACCAAGGTAGTGAACAATTCAAAGTGGTTAAGTTGCAAACTTTGAAGAGGGAATTTGAAAATTTTAGGATGTAAGAAGCTGAAAGTGTGAGTGATTACTATGTGATAGTAAAGGATGTGGTCAATAGGATGACCACTCTTGGAGAAATATTGAACAAAGAGGATGTGGTGAAAAAAGTATAAGAACTACACCGAGGTTGAACCATGTTGCAATCATCTTTGAGAAAAATATTTGATTATTGTTTAGTTTGATCACGTGGTTGGATCTCTTATGTCTCCTGAAAAAGACTAAGATGCATACTTGGAGAAAGTGATGAGAAGGCTTTTGCATCAATTTTGAAGATCACAAAGCATGAAGCATGAAGCTTTTAGCACTAGCAACAAAAGCAACCAAGGACAAGGCAAAGACAAGAATTAGAATTATTAGAGGAAAGAGAGGATGAAGAGGTGTTTTGTTGTAACAAGAAGAAGAAGAGGCAGATTTCATAAAAGAAATATTCAATGTTATCATTGCATTAAGTATGGATACTTTGAAAAAGAATCTAGATTAAAAATGTGTTCTAAAGGAAGAAGTGCAAATTATGCTATGAGAATGAGGAGGCTTCTCCAAGCAATTTGTTTTTATCATAAAAAGGTGAAAATAGTCCTAAAGAAGTTGGGTACCTAGATTTGGGCTATTCCAGTTGCATGTTAGAGAATAATGAGTTGTTTTTTACATTGGATGGAAGCTTCAAGACCAAGATCAAGTTTAGTGATGTCAAATCTTTGGAGGTCGCAGCAGAAGGAGCTTTAGAGGTAAACACTAAAGAAGGTAAGAAACGTGTTCATGATATTTATTACACTCCAAATTTAAAATACAATTTGTTGGGTATCATACGACTTTGTGAAATTAATTATAAAGTGGTGTTCAGTGATAAACAATATACAATTTATAATAAGAAAAAAAGAAATAAAATTGTTATGGTTGTCTAATGTTTGAAATTAGGATGTTCCCATTGAAGTTTGGAGAACATAACAGCAACCTTGCTAATATAGCATTTGAAGATAAGAGTTGGTTGTGACATCTTAGGTATGGACACTTGAATTTTCAAAGTTTGCAGTCATTGACATCACAAGAATTGATTTATGGTTTTCCGAGGTAGAAGAGCACAAGGATGTTTGTGAAAGATGTGCTAAAAGCAAACATGCAAGAGAAAAGTTTTCAAGTGGTACTATGCAGGGTTTATTATGTACTAAAGGAAGAAGTGCAAATTATGCTAATGAGAATGAGGAGGCTTCTCCAAGCAATTCGTTTTTATCATAACAAAGCTGAAAACAGTCCTAAAGAAGTTGGGTACCTAGATTTGGTCTATTCCAATTGCACGTTAGAGAATTATGAGTTGTTTTCTACATTGGATGAAAGCTTGAAGACCAAGATCAAGATTAGTGATGTCAAATCTTTGGAGGTTGCAGCAAAAGGAGCTTTAAAGGTAAACACTAAAGAAGGTAAGAAACATGTTCATGATATTTATTACACTCCAAATTTAAAATAAAATTTGTTGGGTGTTAGATGACTTTGTGAAATTAATTATAAAGTGGTGTTTGGTGATAAACAATATACAATTTATAATAAGAAAAAAGGAAATAAAATTGTTTTTGATAATATAAGTAGCATTTACAGGATGTTGTACCCTTTACACAAAAAGCCTGCGGGGCCAAAAAGGAACCAAGGTCAACAAAACATCAAAGGAACCAAACAGCAGAAACAGGTTTTGAAGGGCACCTAAAACACTCACAAAAAACAGAGAAACAACGGAGCCGCGCAAGACAACAAAAAATTGTCAACTAGCTCTAGGCCACCAAAAGGGGGGCCACCAATCAAGGAGGTTTGAAATTGTGTCCAAACAAAGAGCTCATAATGGGAGCTTGATCAAGATGGGTCAATCCAATAATCTTGGATGAAACAAACTCATTCATACTACTAGGAAGAATATTATCCTTGAGAGGGCTTCCCCTTAGGACATCAACAAGATCTTCCACTTCCAACTCCTTAGCCACAAGGTTCACCAAATCTGACTTTTAAGTTGGAATAACAGTAGAGGAGCCCAAAGCCTTCTCAACAGAACAAGTCTTCACAGGATTGAAGTCCTGACAAGAGCGAGAAAAATGACCAACTCTAAGGCAATGAGAGCACACCAAAGAGGAAGAATCGAAGAGAATACTCTGCTCCCACATACCCATCTTGGAACGAATCGTAATTTTATTTGGTAGAAGCTTTCTAGTTTCAACCAAAACACAAAATCTAGCATAAACTAAACGTTTCATGTCTTTCGTGATCCTATCCATGCCTAAGAAAGAACCAAAACTCTTACCAATACCACAAAAGATGTAATGTCCCCTTCTCAAATGTGATCGTTTCAGTTGACCGTTGGCCTATTCCGGAGACCCGTAGGCTACTTGGATGGTGAAATTAGGGTTTCCTAAATTTGAGGTGGTTGTTGCTTGAAGTTTGGAAATCGGATTGCGGATTCTTTCTGGGTTTTCAGAGAGCTTCGCGGTGGTATGGTCAGATTGGCGTTTCGAGCAACTTGATGAATTTACTATTTTTAGTAAATTCTATTTTTGGCAGTGGACAGGTTGGGTTCAGTTCAGTTGGTCTTCTTCTTCAGTTGGTTCAGTTGGCACTTCTGTTTTTGGCCCTTGGGTGCATTTTCTATGGAGAGATAAGTATTTTCACATTATAATATTATATTTTAATATTATAACACCCCCTTGCCTAGCATTACAACTTTATGTTGTTTTTAAAAAGGGGACTTAATGGGTCAATGCTTCATTGTGAGATAAATTATATTTTGAAGTCTAAATTATGGGGTTAAGTGAAATGGACGCCTACTTGTGGAGAGAGTGATTTTTATAAAAAAGTGAAATATTTTATTGAAGGAAAAAGGACGCCACCTTTTGGAGGGAAAAATGTGAATTCAAAATTAGGGTTTGGGCGCCCTTCTTGAAGCTTCTAGAAGGCTCTCTTCATGTCTTTATATTCAGGCCTCAGCTCTTCATTTGGAATCTTTTGTCTACCACATCGTTATGCTGCTGAATTGTCTTCAGGCACTCGCTTCGAGGAAAGCACAACTCCTAGCATTGGCTCATCTTCTTGCTTGAAAGATAGCAACTAGTTGAGAGGATAGTTTGTAATAGGTTTGTTTTGCATTTCAGTTGAGTATCTTGCATTTTGGAGTTCTAGCTTGCATTTTCTGTCTCATTTTGTAGTTGCTGATTATCACAGCTGATTGTAAGATTTGCTTATATCTTTGAAAATAAAAATATTGCAGTTCTGGGTATTTAACCAATCTGATTTCTTGCTAGGGGCGACCAAGTGTGCCAAGTTTCAGATTTTATGCTTGTGTCTTGGATTTTATGGAGCAAAATCGCCCCTCCTTGAGGGCCGTACTTTTCTCAAGATGCATAGATTTCCGTGCAAAATAAATAAGAGTCATTTGGGTTGGTTTCTCAGTCACTTTTGGGGCGCCATCATATTAGGAGTTGAATGCATTTAGTTTCATGTGATTTGGGTGAGATTTGAGTGATTTGTGAGCATTTTAGTAAGTTGTTGTGTTGCTGGTCTGTGCAATTTTCTGTCATAATCAGTCATATCAGATTTGGGAAAAGTTCATTTGTGAGTGAGAAGTTGTTACTAAAGGGATTTGGGGCATTGGAGATTAGTTAAGAATTATTGCAGCATCTGAAGCTTCTAATCTTGTGTTCTTGGCAGGCTCTCTAACTTATTGTAAGCTGAACAGTAGTACTGTCAGCAATTCTCTCTTCTCATCTTTGAATTTACATGTACTTCCCACTGAATAAGTGGAAGAGGCTGGCTTGCCGCCTATTTGCTTTCAGTAAATAGTTGTAGGGATCCTCTGACCACATGCTCGCCATCACTCGGCGCCATTCTTGGTTAGAGTTATTTCAGCTCATCTTGCATTGGATCCTCTGACCATATGCTCGTCTATCCTAGACGCATTCTTGGTTAGAGTTACCTTTCCAGTTTGCATCTGCATTAGCTCCTCTGACCAATGCTCACACCTTGCCCACATCGGGATCCTGGTGTACATTCTGGTTAGAGTTACTTTCCGCCGTTTTGGTTTAGAGCTAACCTTAACGGGTGCGTGTTGATTGTAATTGCATTTGAAAAACAAAAAAAAATTGGTCCGGTTCATTACAGTGGTATCAGAGCCATGATTCTGCCAACCTGTGCCCTACAGTGATTCAGTTGTCAGATGAGTGACAGTGATTGCAGATACTTCACCAGAAGTCAGGCCAGAAGACAATAGACACAGTTTCTGCCAGTGCCAGAAGCAGATACTTTTTCAGAGGCTTTGAGAGAAACAGGAAGAGTAGTAGATACTGGTAAAACAGTTGAGAACATGGCAGAAAGTCATAAGCAGGCCATGGATGAAAAAGATGAAAGGATGGAAAAGAAGTTTGATGGGATGATTGAGATGATGTCCCGGTTACTTGCACGAATGGACCAACAAACTCCTCAGAATCATACTCCTAATCAAAACCATGCTACAGGAGAAAACAGTGGAGTCAATGGGAACAATGGTAATGGAGGGAGTAGAACTATTGGTCAGCATGAGGCCACCTCTAGAGGATCAACCTCTAGGCCTCTCTTTCCTACATTCACTCAGAGGGAGGAACCGCAAGTTGAAGCTACCATTCCTTTTGCAGATGATGCCAGGCAAGCCTACTTGGAGTATGCCACCTTACCCCCTGATCTTAGAGACCAATGGTCCTTTGATCAATTCTTGAACCAAAGAAATAGAAGAAACGGAGGAAGAGTTGATAACCGTGCTCATATGGCTCCTAGAACCGATTATCAACAAGCCCTTGGGAAGGTGTCATTGGCTCACTTCGATGGAAGTGATAAGTGTTCAGCAAGATCGTGGGTTCAGAAGTTAGACAACTACCTTTCACTTCGTCCCATGCCAGAAGAAGATGCCATCAAGTTTGCAACGCTTCATTTGGAGGGAGCTGCCCATGAGTGGTGGTACCATGGTTTGGTCACGCTTGGCCATAACCTCATTCGAACCTACGGTGAATTCACCAATAAGCTGATTGATAGGTTCGACACTAAGGATCCTGAAGTGAGATTCCGTGAGCTTGCACAACTGAAGCAGCATGGCTCCTTGGATTCTTACATAGCTGATTTCCAAAGACTTTCCGTGATGGTGCCCAACATCACTGAGAGAAGGTTGGTTGTTTTGTTTTCTGAAGGTTTGGTTGAACCCTTGAAAGGGTGGGTTAAAGCTTTCGATCCACCAAGTCTTGAAGAAGCAATCAAGAAGTCTCGAAGTATGGAGTTATCAGCCCCTAGGCCTAAATTTCCGCCAAAGCCCTTTGGCCACAAGAAGGATAAGAGACATTTTTCAAATCAGCACAAGAAGTTTCCACCCAAGTTGACTGAAGAGCAACGTGAACAGCTCAGGAAGGAGGGCAAGTGTTACACATGCTTAGAGCCTTGGACCAAGGGTCATAGATGTCCTGGAAGAGGGCGTTCTAATCAAATGGGGGCCTATTCAGACTATGGATCAGAATCTGATATGTCTGATCAGCAGTCTTATTTTGGGGACAGCGAGGAAGAGAGAGCTCCAGAAGAGTCCGATCATGAGCAAGGAGTTGGGGCCCCTATTGCCCAACTCTCTAGTTTCCAAAAGAACGAATCTTTCAAGGTTCGTGGTGGAGTTGGAGGTCACCGAATTGTTGCCTTGATTGACACTGGGGCCACACATAATTTCATTGACGAAGGAGTGGTTGCAAAGAGAGGTCTCAAAACTGAAGAATTTGAAGGCTTCAAAGTCATGGTGGCTGATGGGTTTCATATTTCCTGCAACCAAATATTTCCTAACATGTCCATGCAGTTAGGCAACTATGAAGTCAAAGATGACTTCTATGTAGTTACTATTGGTGACACTGATGCAGTACTTGGTATACAATGGTTACGCTCACTTGGTGAAATCTCTCTCAATTTACAAACCATGGAGCTCAAGTTCCAATCTGATGGAAAGAAGGTGGTGTTAAGAGGAATGTCCAATGGTGGTCCTGAATTGTGTCATTCAAAAGAATGGAGAGGCTAATTCGGCACGATCAAGTTGAGTGGGCTACGGAATGCATGGTTCTTCCAGCTAGTCCAGTGGAGACAAAGAGGGACTATCCTCCAGATATTCAGTCTATACTCACCAAGAAGAGTAAGGTGTTTGCTAATTTACCTCCTGGGCCACCTCCTGAAAGAGGAGCTGAGCATGTCATTGAACTCAAAGAAGGGTCCAAGCCAGTCATCACAACACCATATCGGTATCCTAAGAAGCAGAAGGATGAGATCGAGAAAAACATAAAAGAACTCCTGGAGATGGGTTTCATTCGCCCAAGCAAGAGTCCCTTTGCTTCAACAGTAGTCCTTGTGAAGAAGAAGGATGGCACCATCTGCATGTGTGTGGATTATTGTGCCTTGAATCAAAGCACAATAAAAAATCGGTACCCCATTCCTCGGATAGATGAGCTCATTGACGAGCTACATGGTGCCAAGTTCTTCTCTAAAATTGATTTGAGGTCGGGCTACTATCAAATTCAGATGAGAGGGTCAGATGTTGAGAAGACGGCATTCAGATGCCACTATGGTCATTTTGAATTCTTAGTCATGCCTTTCGGGCTGACTAATGCTCTAGCCACCTTCCAGTCTTGTATGAACAGAGTTTTCCAGAAACAGTTGAGGAAATTTGTGTTGATCTTCTTTGATGATATTCTCATCTTCAGCAAGACGTGGGAGGAACATCTCAAGCACTTGGAGGAAGTGCTTAGCATTCTTAAATCGGAGAGTTTGTTTTCCAAAGAGTCCAAATGTGAATTTGGAATGAAAGAGCTGCTCTATCTTGGTCATATAATCAGTGCTGATGGAGTGAAGGTTGATCCTGAAAAGATCAAGGCAACAGTTGATTTGCCACCTCCAGAGAACTTGACTCATTTGAAGGGGTTCTTGGGTCTTTGTGGCTTCTACAGAAGATTCATAAAGGGCTACTCTCAAAGTGTTGCTCCTCTTACTGACCTCACTAAGAAGGGAGCTTTCATTTGGTCAGAAAAGGCTCAAAGTGTGTTCGATAAGTTCAAAAAAATCATGAGTTCTTGTCCAGTGTTGGCCATACTAGATTTCTCCAAGCCTTTCGAGTTGCAATGTGATGCATCAGGAGAAGGTGTTGGTGTTGTTTTGATGCAAGACAAGCATCCCATTGTGTTTGAAAGTAGGAAACTAAGGGGTATTGAAAGGACCTATTCAATCTACGACAAAGAAATGCTTGCAATCATGCATGCATTAGCCAAGTTCAGACAATATCTGGTGGGGAGCAAATTCGTGGTCAAGACTAATCACAATAGTCTCAAGCACTTCATGCATCAAAAGGACTTGAATGAAAGACAATAGAAGTGGGTGAGTAAGCTTCAAGCTTACGATTTTGACATTGAGTATGTCAAAGGGAAGAACAACATTGTGGCAGATGCTTTATCAAGGAGGCCTCATTTGAGCTCATTGTGTGAGCTTACTGCTGATTGGAAGGAGATGTTGCTTGCTGATTATGCCAAAAATCAGTTTGCAACCAGCATCATTGAAGGTACTTTCCATGACGAAAGGTACAAGGTGGTGGATGGATTGATACACTACAAGGGAAGGATCTTTTTGGTAGCTGATTCTAAGCTCAAAAGGAAGATTTTGATGACTTTCCATGACATCCCACTTGCTGGTCATCAAGGCTACTTCAAAACATATAGGCAGATTCGAGAGAGGTTTTCTTGGAAGGGGCTGAAAGAGGAAGTCCAACACTACATCAAGGAGTGTCCCACTTGTCAGATGAACAAAAATGAGCATTCACTTCCAGCTGGTCTGTTGCAACCTCTTCCCATTCCTAACCAAAAATGGGAAAGCATATCAATGGACTTCATCACAGGGTTGCCAAAGGCTCAAGGCAAAGATTGTATCTATGTTGTAGTGGACAGATTGACCAAGTTTGCTCACTTTTTTGCCATCACTAGCACATTTTCAGCAGCTCAAGTTGCAGATTTGTTTTTCCATGAAGTGTTCAGATTGCATGGGTTGCCAAAAAACATTGTGAGTGATAGGGACAGCAAGTTCCTAAGCACCTTTTGGCAAGAGGTTTTCAGGATGAGTGGTACAGTGCTTACTCCTAGCACTAGTTATCACCCTCAAACTGATGGTCAAACTGAGATAGTAAACAAATGGTTGGAGGGCTATCTCAGAAATTATGTCTCGGAGCAGCAAAGAGCATGGGTGAAATGGCTCCACATTGGAGAATATTGCTACAATTCATCCTTTCACATGTCAATAAGGATGTCTCCATTCATGGCTCTCTATGGTTACGAGGCCCCTAGCTTTGCTGATTTGGTGTTTGGTGATAGCAAAGCTCCTCAAGCCAAGGATTGGTTGCAGCAAAGTCAAGATATTTTGAAGTCCTTGAAGAACAACCTTCAAATAGCACAAAATCAGCAGAAGATGTACGCTGATCAGCAGCGTGTTGAGCGTTCATTTGAGGTTGGTGATATGGTTTATCTTCGACTTTAGCCTTACGGACAGTCTACACTCAAGAAGAGTGGAGCTGAGAAGCTAAAACCTTGCTTCTATGGGCCATTCAAAGTTGTCAGAAAGGTTGGAGCAATGGCTTATGAGTTGGAACTACCATCGAGTAGTAAGGTCCACAACGTCTTCCATGTGTCTCGCCTCAAGAAGGCACTTGGACACAACGTTGTTGCTTCATCACAGTTGCCTCCCTTAGATGAAGAAGGGCAGTTGACCTTGATTCTTGAAGAGATTATTAATTCCAGAGAGCGTTCTTTGAGGAGGAGAACAATCAAAGAGTACTTGGTGAAGTGGAAGAATTTACCCTTGGAGGATGCTACTTGGGAGAATAAGGAGATTCTACAGCATCCAGACTTGCGATTGCTTGAGGGCAAGCAATCTTGGGGAGGGCAAAATGTAATGTCCCCTTCTCAAATGTGATCATTTCAGTTGACCGTTGGCCTATTCCGGAGACTCGTAGGCTACTTGGATGGTGAAATTAGGGTTTCCTAATTTTGAGGAGGTTGTTGCTTGAAGTTTGGAAATTGGATTGCGGATTCTTTCTGGGTTTTCAGAGAGCTTCGCGGTGGTATGGTCAAATTGGCGTTTCGAGCAACTTGATGAATTTACTATTTTTAGTAAATTCTATTTTTGGCAGTGTACAGGTTGGGTTCAGTTCAGTTGGTCTTCTTCTTCTGTTGGTTTAGTTGGCACTTCTGTTTTTGGCCCTTGGGTGCATTTTCTTTGGAGAGAAGTATTTTCACATTATAATATTATATTTTAATATTATAACACCCCCTTGCCTAGCATTACAACTTTATGTTGTTTTTAAAAAGGGGACTTAATGGGTCAATGCTTCATTGTGAGATAAATTATATTTTCAAGCCTAAATTATGGGGTTAAGTGAAATGGACGCCTACTTGTGGAGAGAGTGATTTTTATAAAAAAGTGAAATATTTTATTGAAGGAAAAAGGACACCACCTTTTGGAGGGAAAAATGTGAATTCAAAATTAGGGTTTGGGCGCCCTTCTTGAAGCTTCTAGAAGGCTCTCTTCATGTCTTTATATTCAGGCCTCAGCTCTTCATTTGGAATCTTTTGTCTACCACATCGTTATGCTGCTAAATTGTCTTCAGGCACTCGCTTCGAGGAAAGCACAACTCCTAGCATTGGCTCATCTTCTTGCTTGAAAGATAGCAACTAGTTGAGAGGATAGTTTGTAATAGGTTTGTTTTGTATTTCAGTTGAGTATCTTGCATTTTGGAGTTCTAGCTTGCATTTTCTGTCTCATTTTGTAGTTGCTGATTATCACAGCTGATTGTAAGATTTGCTTATATCTTTGAAAATAAAAATATTGCAGTTCTGGGTATTTAACCAATCTGATTTCTTGCTAGGGGCGACCAAGTGTGCCAAGTTTCAGATTTTATGCTTGTGTCTTGGATTTTATGGAGCAAAATCGCCCCTCCTTGAGGGCCGCACTTTTCTCAAGATGCATAGATTTCCGTGCAAAATAAATAAGAGTCATTTAGGTTGGTTTCTCAGTCACTTTTGGGGCGCCATCATAGTAGGAGTTGAATGCATTTAGTTTCATGTGATTTGGGTGAGATTTGAGTGATTTGTGAGCATTTTAGTAAGTTGCTGTGTTGCTGGTCTGTGCAATTTTCTGTCATAATCAGTCATATCAGATTTGGGAAAAGTTCATTTGTGAGTGAGAAGTTGTTACTAAAGGGATTTGGGGCATTGGAGATTAGTTAAGAATTATTGCAGCATCTGAAGCTTCTAATCTTGTGTTCTTGGCAGGCTCTCTAACTTATTGTAAGCTGAACAGTAGTACTGTCAGCAATTCTCTCTTCTCATCTTTGAATTTACATGTACTTCCCACTGAATAAGTGGAAGAGGCTGGCTTGCCGCCTATTTTCTTTCAGTAAATAGTTGTAGGGATCCTCTGACCACATGCTCGCCATCACTCGGCGCCATTCTTGGTTAGAGTTATTTCAGCTCATCTTGCATTGGATCCTCTGACCATATGCTCGTCTATCCTAGACGCATTCTTGGTTAGAGTTACCTTTCCAGTTTGCATCTGCATTAGCTCCTCTGACCAATGCTCACACCTTGCCCACATCGGGATCCTGGTGTACATTCTGGTTAGAGTTACTTTCCGCATCGTTTTGGTTTAGAGCTAACCTTAACGGGTGCGTGTTGATTGTAATTGCATTTGAAAAACAAAAAATTTGGTTCGGTTCATTACAGCTTCTAAGGCCCAACCACTACACCAAAAGGCCTACCTAGGATGTTAAGGGTGGCGGCACGCAGCCCCACCGGAGAATCTACGAGGATGCACGCTAATCCCACGGACACGTGGCCTTGTAACCTGCGCACAGGGGTCCCCACGGGGACATTACAGCCCACCACGCTCCGCGGTCTCGACCTCGAGACCTCGGCTCTGATACCACTAAGGCCCAACCACTACACCAAAAGACCGGCCTGGTGGTAAGGGCGGCTACCCAGGATGTTAAGGGTGGCGCACGCAGCCCCACCGGAGAATCTACGAGGATGCACTTTAATCCTACCCGGACACGCCTTGTAACCTGGGTGAGGGGTCCCCGGGGACATTACAAAAGACCACCTCATCCCATAATTCCAAAGGAAGTGATGGGATTCTAAACCAAATAGGGGCCCAATCGAAACAATCCTTGGAAGCTACAAATCCCACAGTCCAACTTTTCAAAAGGAGGATATAATTACCAAAGAACCAAGGCACTCCATGTAAGACATCCAAACTTTGCTGAAGGAGTTGGAAGAAAAAAGAAAAAAACCTTTAGGCAAAGTAGTCACCTGTAGCAGACCAAAAGCCTTCCATTTAACCAAAGCCCAGCTACGAATAGAGTCAATATTAGGACGAGGGCTTGAGAAACTCCCAATAAGAGCATTGCCAACAACAGCAATACACTTATCCACCACAACATCAGCAATCCAAATGACAGGAGTAGCTGCATCCCCCTCACACATAGTGAGGGCTCCCTTAATAGCATCCAAACCCACAGGTGAAGCTGTAACTTCCAACTCAAATAAAATTGTTATGGTTGTCGAATGCTTGAGATTAGGATGTTCCTGTTGAAGTTTGGAGAACATAGCAGCAACCTCGCTGATATAGCATTTGAAGATAAGAGCTGGTTGTGACATCTTAGGTATGGACACTTGAATTTTCAAAGTTTGCAGTCATTGACATTACAGCAATTGATTTATGGTTTTCCAAGGTAGAAGAGCACAAGGATGTTTGTGAAAGATGTGCTAAAAGCAAACATGCAAGAGAAGTTTTTGAAAGGTAGTAAGGAGGGCTCATTATGTACTAAAGGAAGAAGTGCAAATTATGCTAATGAGAATGAGGAGGCTTCTCCAAGCGATTTGTTTTTATCATAACAAAGCTGAAAACAGTCCTAAAGAAGTTGGGTACCTAGATTTGGTCTATTCCAATTGCATGTTAGAGAATAATGAGTTGTTTTCTACATTGGATGGAAGCTTCAAGACCAAGATCAAGTTTAGTGATGTCAAATCTTTGGAGGTTGCAGCAACAAGAGTTTTAGAGGTAAACACTTAAGATGGTAAGAAACATGTTCATGATATTTATTACACTCTTAAAATACAATTTGTTGGGTGTCAGATGACTTTGTGAAATTAATTATAAAGTGGTGTTTGGTGATAAACAATATACAATTTATAATAAGAATCAAGGAAATAAAATTGTTTTGGTTGTCTAATGTTTGAGGTTAGGATGTTCGCATTGAAGCTTGGAGATCATAGCAGCAACCTTGCGAATATAGCATTTGAAGATAAGAGTTGGTTGTGAAATCTTAGGCATGGACACTTGAATTTTCAAAATTTGCAGTCATTGACATCACAAGAATTGATTTATGGTTTTCCAAGGTAGAAGAGCACAAGGATGGTTGTGAAAGATGTTCTAATAGCAAACATGCAAGAGAAAAGTTTTCAAAAGGTAGTATGGAGGGCTCATTATCCACTTCAGTTGATTCACTCTAATATTTGTTGTCCTATGCAGATCTTTTAAAGTTTAGGTAGCTCAACATATTTCATTACATTTATTGATGATTGTTCACAAAAGTGTTGGGTTCTCTTTAAGCACAAAGATCGAGATTTTTTATACATTCAAGAGCTTTAAAGCCCTTAGAAGAATGAGAGTGGTTGTAGAAGAAAGTGCTTAAGAACTTATTGTGGAAGTGAATTTTGTTCAAAAGCTTTTATGGATTATTGTGATATGAATGACATCAAAAGGAAACACACACTCACCAAAAAATAGTGTAGCTGGAAGGAAGAACTATACAATGGTTGAAATGGAAAGGAGCATGTTATAAACAAAGGGATTGAACTACTTGTTTTGGGCTGATATAGTTATGACAACAATGTATACTCATAATGGGAGTCCTACTAGTGCATTTGACAAGATTACTCCATATAAAGCATGGCATGAAATGAAGTTTAATGTCATCAAAGTTCTAGTTTTTTAGTTTTTTAGTTTATGTTCATGCTGCTGATGAGAAAGGAAAGAAGTCAGATCCAAAAAGTGAATCATGCATTTTTTTTGTGTAAGGTGAACAAAGTAAGACTTATAGGCTTTCTAATCTACTTACTAATAACATTCTTGTGTCAAGAGATGTTATTTTTGATGAAGGGGATGTGTTTAGTCATGAGAAAGAGAAAGACCATGTTGACAGGTCTGAATCTAATTCTGTTTTTTTCTTCTATGGTTAGGCAATTAACAGAGTAAAGTAAACTAAATTATACATGTAGGATCGAATTAGATGAGAACATAATGAACATGAGAGAGTATAATAAGTGTCTTTATCTATCAATATTCTGCATACAAAATCGGGATCAGGAACTTCTTGCACAATGCAGTCCCTTGTCCCAACTACAAGGAAGTATTTAAACTTGTCGACAGTAGCTAAGGAATTCCCAACCATCGGCAACTACCCAAATCTACTATACCCAACCGATGAGTCTTAACTACACTTGCCAATTGGACAATATAACTAAAGTAAACTAATATGTATTTTAACTATCTTACAAATTTTAATGAAGGTATTTCTAACGATATTTCTTTTGATGAACAACTCACTAATATTTCAGTTCAGCTCTCTAGTGTTTCAGCACCAACTTCCACAAGCCCATTAACACCATTAATGATTATTCCAAGGCATATTCCTATAGCCAATCACTTTAGGAATTCACTAGAAATGCTTGCAAACTGCAATCTCAAGGGTGGTTGTCCTTGTATTGTGAGAGCATGGGTGGATCCCTATCCATCCACCTCGGGGTGGTGTACTTGAGGAGACCTTCAAGCCCAGGAGCACTCATCC
This sequence comes from Sequoia sempervirens, assembly GCA_007258455.2. NCBI lineage: Eukaryota > Viridiplantae > Streptophyta > Pinopsida > Cupressales > Cupressaceae > Sequoia > Sequoia sempervirens. The sequence goes on along the minus strand of VDFB02026465.1, from coordinate 962 downwards.
GCCTCTTGGTCCACGGACATGGTAGGATCTCAAATCCACCCGATCCCTTACTACACCTTGGAGGCGCACCGTCCTCCTTGATCAAGCCCAGGAGCACTCATTCGCTTCCCAACCCACGAACATGGCAAGATCTCCAATCCATCCAGCTCGGGTTGGCTTGCTTGATAAGATGCATGAAGATTTTCTTCCTCAACAAGCCCAAGAGCATTCATACGCCTCTTAGCCCATGAGCTTGGATCTCAAGGTGGCATGCTTGATGAAGGAAAGGTTGGTACTTACTTCTCCTGAACTCGAAAGGTTGATAGCCCTCTCTATTTGCAAGACTCTTTTATAAATTCAAAATAGATTGCTAATGAAGTTTGCCAGAAAATGAAATGATAAATTTACTCTTAAATGGCTGCCACCAATATATTTTCAGAATATTACCAATGGCTGTTCTCAATCTCTATTCCAAAGAGATTGTCTTATATTTCTTATTCTTATTTTCCTTTTTCCAACTGGATATGATATGTGGAATGATTGTGAGTTGATTGATATTTATGGATTGACAAGTTAATGTTTGAATGATGCTTGAATAACTTTATACTTGAACGAATTGATGATTGAATGATTTGAGGATTGAATAATTTGATGCTTGAATGATTTGATGAATGTCAATGAATTGATTTACCCTTTATATCCATTTCTTGAAGGAGTCACCACCCTTCACAATAAATGAGGCACCACTCTTTATAATAAATGAGTCACCACCCTTCATGGCTGCCTTTGAGAATAATCCTTTATTTCCAAATTGATTGATAGATTTAAACCCCATTGATGATTTCTTCACAAGGAAATGATCTTCCCTCTATATCTTATTATTGAGGGAGTCACAATCTTTCACATTAGGAGTCACATCCTTTCTCACATCATCACTACTCTTGAGAACATGATTTAATTTTCTTGCAAAGTTACATAAGGTT
>VDFB02026464.1:0-29305 GCA_007258455.2 Sequoia sempervirens | reverse complement strand
TGATTGCTATAACTCACCACCCTTTAATGGCTTCCCTTGGAGGAATGAAGTCAAACACATCTCTCTACGGAACTTGATCTTTCTTTTCTTGATGGATTTGGATACTTGAAATGCTTTGACACTTTAGGATCAACAATACATATTAGCCTTCAATATGACATGAACACACATAGACTTGAACATGATATTAGGATCTTGATTGCTACAATAAATGACTGATAAATTTGCTCTTCAATGCTCTTGACAATAATATTGTCTCTCATGAAGTCTTGATAATGTATGTCCTTTCTAGTTGTTAGATTTCAAATGATAAGAAGACTATGTATTTATAGGAGTTTATCTAATTTCCTGAAAATTAGATTCCAGAAGCCAACAATTGCAAATTGAATTTGAATCATTAAAATGCTACCAAAAATATATAAAAAAAAATGGGTCTTGGCACTTAAAGGGGACTCATTCACCCATGGGTGAATGGATCCTAGCTTATAATTCTAGGACACATATTCCATGATGATTTAATTATTGATTGCATTGATTTAATGTTGGTTCTCCTTTCAGAAAATGGTAAAAATAAGGCTTTGGAATGCATAATTTGGAAAATTAGAAGCTTAATTAAGTCCAATAAATTAAGGGACCCAAACATAGTGTGAAGTTGAAAAGTTATGCAATTTCGTACACTGCACTTGGAAGTACAAAATTAAGATCTAACTTTGACTAAGAATAAAATTAACCAGTTGCAAAATTTGATGATGAGACTTTCACCACTAGAAATTGCTCAGAACCAGCTTTTTGATGATTTCTTGTTTACCTGATTTCAACACTGCATTCCCAAGTTATGCATTTTTTTAAAATGAGGTAAATTTAGTTAGCTAATAGTCAGCAAATACAGACTTTTTGACTTGATTTCTAAAAAATCTACTCATTTCATGCAAAAATAATGGATAGCCACAAAATATTGTGATGTTGTCAACAAAACCTAGAAAGCATTTTTAATTCCAAAAAGTAGAACATGCAATTTGGTAAAAAATAAATAAAATTCCCCTGTAGGAAAAATGACCACACTATGATATTTTGATAGTATTTTTTACAATATCTCCTCACTATATGAAAAATATGATGGATACCTAGATGGTTTATCGTGACTGTGAATAAAACTCAAAAATCATTTTTCTCAAAATACACCAAGTAAAAGATATTGGTCAAAATTTATTGGATCTCTTAGAACTTGGATAAGAAGTCACAAATATGGTGCTCTAATACCATTTTGGAGTTGATAGTGAATCCCACAACTCCTAGAAATCACCTACAACCAAAATGTCTATCACAGATGAGAGATCAAAGAAAATGTGTTGGAACTGCTACATACTGATCTTTGTGGTCCCTCTAGAGTTAGAAGTATTCATGGAGAAAGGTATTTTATGTTGGTTATTGATGATTACTCTAGAATGATTTGGGTTTCCTTTTTAAGAGAAAAGTGTGAAGCATTGGACAAGTTCAAAATTTTCAAGGCCATGGCAGAAAATGAAAAAGGTTTGAAAATCAAATGCTTGAGATATGAAAAAGGTGGTGAATTCATTTCAAAAGAGTTCAATTCTTATTGTGAAGAACATGGAATTAAAAGACAATTATCTGCTTCTCGAACCCCTCAATAGATTAGAGTTGCAAAAAGAAAGAATAGAATAATTCTAGATGTTGCTAGAACAATGATGATGGAAGGGAATGTGTCTCAGATGTACTGGAGTGAAGCGGTAAGCACTGTTGTATATACTTTGAATCGGGTAAATGTGAATGGTAATTATGGTAAGACCCCTCATGAATTATGGTTCGGTTACAAGCCTACTGTTAAGTATTTCAAGATCTCTAGAAGCAAAATCAGGAGAGATGATGATATAGGCAAGTTTGATGCTAGAAGTGATGAAGGGATCTTCCTAGGTTACTCCACAAAAGCAAGGCATACCGATGCTATAACAAAAGACTGAGAAAGATTGTTGAGAGTGAAAATGTTAGAGTTGATGAGGACTCTATCAAATCATCCAGATGATGTAGCTATGATTTAGATGAAGACAACACAAATCAAGGGAAGAACACTCAAACACCGAATCTACTTCAAATTTTTCCAGATGTTCTAGTGAAGCAACCACAAGTTGTTCTGACAAATCAAGTCAATTAGGAAGCACAGACAAGTGCAAGTGTAGAAGAAAGTTCAGAAGACACAGAAGTCCGAGAAAGTCCCAAGACTCCAAGGTATGTAAAGTTGAATCACTCTTAAATTCAAATCAGAGGAGATAAGAGTAAAGGAGGGAAAACTAGAAGAAAATTGTAGAAGAATATTGTCTGATTTCCTAGATTGAACCTAAGAGCGTCACTGAATCCTATCAAGATGAACACTAGTTGGAAGCCATGAAAGAAGAATTGACACATATTGAAAAGAATGATACATGGACACTGGTTCCTAGGCCTAAAGACAAGAATGTGATTGGTACTAAGTGGGTATTCAAAAACAAACTGAATGAGGAAGGTGAAGTGGTTCAAAATAAGGCAAGACTGGTATGTAAAGGGTACTCTCAAATGGAAGGTATTGATTTCAAAGAAACCTTTTCCCCTATTGCTAGAATTGAAGCAGTAAGATTATTTCTTGCTTATGTTGCTTATAAGAACTATAAAGTCTATCAAATGGATGTAAAGTCTGCATTTCTAAATCGGGAACTAGTAGAAGAAGTGTACATTGAACAGCCTGATGGATTTCAGCTAACAGATTTGGAAGACATGGTTTGCAAATTGAAGAAAGCTCTATATGGACTTAAACAAGCCCGCAGAGCTTGGTACACCAAATTGGACAAATATCTACTAAAGCTTGGATTCACTAAAGGTACTACTGATAGTAACTTATACTTCAAGTTAGATCATGACAAGGAGTTAATCATAAAAGTCTTTGTTGATGACATCATTTTTGGTAGAGATGATAAATCTATGCATGAAGTTTGTTGATGAGATGAAGAGTGAATTTGAGATTCAAGTATGATTGGTGAAATGAAGTTCTTTCTAGGATTGAAAATTACACAATTAGACCAAGGGATTTTCATATCTCAGTCCAAATATGTGAAAGAACTGTTGAAGAAGTTTGGAATGGAAGACTCCAAACCTGTTGGTACTCCCATGGTAATAGGATGTAAGTTAACTTAGAATGATGACTCTCCTAAGGAAAATCAAACTAGATATAGGTCAATGATCGGTGGATTACTCTACTTGACTCAGACTAGACTGAATATTATGAATGTTGTATGTATAGTCGCTAGATTTTAAGCTGATCCAAAAGAATCACATGTGACTGTTGTTAAAAGAATCTTTAGATATCTGAAAGGAACAATTGACTTTGGACTTTGGTATCCAAAGGGTGATGATCTTACTTTGTGTGCATACACTGATGTTGATTAGGCTGGGATGTGGATGGCAAAAAAAGTACTAGTGGTGGTGTTTTCTTCCTAGGGAAGAAGTTGGTGTCTTGGTTAAGCAAGAAACATGATTCCATTTCTCTATCTACTACTAAAGCAAAATATATTGTTGTTGCAAACAACTATACTCAAGTAATATGGATGAAACAAATGATGAAAGATATCAGGGTAATATATGAAGAGCCTATTTCCATATATTGTGACAATTCAAGTGTAAAAAATATCTCAAGGAATCTGGTACTACACTCTAAGACAAAACATATATCAATCAAGTTTCATTTCTTGAGGGAGAAAGTGAATGAAAAAGAAGTCAGACTGGAGTATGTGCCTACCAAAGAATAGATTGCAGATATATTTACTAAGCCATTTCTGAAAGATACTTTTGAGTATCTCAAGGGAATGTTAGGGGTAATTACCCCTCCCAATAGGAACTAAATGATGCATTTACTTGCATCAATCTGTGAGCCTCATTGTTATATCATGATCTGGATTGATGTTTTCGTCGCTGCTACTCAGGGGGATTAGTTAGATGTGCAGATATGTGGTTCAGAGTGTGTGTATGGAAAGGTCATAGTTACCTTTTCCATTGATGTCAAAGGGGGAGAAGAGTTATGTGAAAAACATCTTAGGGGGAGAAATGCTACATGACAAATCTTTTCAAAAATGAAGTTAGGTTGATGGTATTTTTCACATCATGTGTTGCCATCAATGCCAAAGGGGGAGATTGTTGGGAGATTGTTGGATATTGTGGTTGTGTTTCTGATATGTGGTTGTCATTGATGTCAACACTATCAGCACTTGGTGTATCTATTGTTGTATATGTTGAGGATATTAAGAAAATTATAAGGTGTTCTAAGTTCCTAGTGGAACTGCGCAAGTCATAAAGGCATTTTTTTTTGTACGTAAAACATTAGCTAATGTGGATTAAAGGGTTTATTATTGAGTATGACTAGATCATCTACCAGAATTTTTAGAGGTCCGCGTGAAGTTCTATGTGATTTATGGTCTGACAATGTTTTGCTGGTCTTTGTTAGTGTTCCTGAATGAAGATTGTGTGATTCTAGTTATCTCAATCATTGCGGATGCTTCTATGTTGTTTCATGGTGTTCTCAGATGTCTCTATTTCATTCTTTATCTTTGTGGTACATCCACATTAATCAATGAGCTCATGGTTGAAGATCTTTGTGCACATGTTCAATTTTTCATGTTTCTGGCTGACATGTTGGTGATAGCGTGTTGTGGATCTTCGAGGTGAAATTGATTAAAGTATTTTTGTATTGGAGATGTTAATTTGGGTCTCCACTATGTTGTGGTCAACCTTGGGGGATATGCATTAAAATTTTATTTGTAAAACTAGGCCGACATTGCAAATATATTTTATTTTCTTGGCCAATGAAGTTGTGATGGAATCTCATGCAGTGGATATATAAGGGCTATTAGTTCATTGATGATGATGATGCTTCGCGTGCTCCTATGTGTGTATGTGTGAATATAATTATTGATCAGAGTGTGAAGAAGATTGTGTGAAGTGTGAAGAAGTGTTGAGCTTAATTGGAACTCTAATCAGGCTTGTGAAGAAGCTATTTTCTCAGTTCATATCTTGGATGGTTTTAATCCAAACCCTATTATTGTACAATGAGTCCCATTTTGTAATTGAGCAGTGAGCTCTAGGCAGTGTGCCTAAATGCATGTGCATTCCTCTTATTGTTCTTCATTATACTTTTAGGAGGGTATAATCTTGTGGACTAACATCCACCGTGGTTTTTCCCCTAATAGGGTTTCCATGTAAAAAATCTTGGTGTTCTTTGTCTCTCTGATGTATTAATTGCTTATGATTAATTGTTCATTCATCAGTTCTAAGATTAAGGATAAGTTAAGTTAGAAAAAGTTTAAATTTTTGTGACAACTGATTCACCCCCCCTCTTAGTTGTTTGTCCTTGTTTTGTCATCAATAAAGACTAAAGATTTGAAGTTTTAGCAAGAATTGGCCATGGCAAGAAGGGCTAAATTTCTCCTTGTACTATAGAGATTATTTTCCTCCTATTGGGAAAAAAACAAAGTTGCAATGACATCCCTGAAGCCAACTATAAGGTTCATGGCCGATGTACAAGAGCTTAACGCAAAGTATCAAGTCTCCTCAAAACCTTTAGACTCAAATGGATTTGTACAAGTAGGCTCGTAGTGAGAGAAAAAAAATTAACAAAAGTTACATTGGCTCCAATCGCCCTAAGGTTAGAGACATATTTTGATGAAGAACGAAAGTATCTAATTGATTTCGATCATGAAGCCTTTGGACTCCAAGTCAAAAGGGGAAATGCAATATGAGGATTATGAGATCCAAACTGTAGGCTTGAATCTTAGTGAAGCACTTCCCCATGACAAGGTGGGCCTTATGAAGGGCACACAAAAGGTGGTATACACTAACTACCTAAAATTGGAGAAAATTTTGAAGAAGCGAGAAGCAAAATTGGTAGATTTGAAGGCCCCAGTTGATAGGCACCAAGTGGAGATCAAAGAAAAAGATATAGAGATTTCCCACTTAAGACAAGCACATGGTCAGTGAAGTGAAGCAACTATGTCACTTGAAACTATTTAAATAGATAAGGATTGACTCTTAGTTGAGGTAGAAAAGATGTCACTCGAGGTCTAGATTGAACGCAAAGTGGGAGAAGATCTAAAGACCCAAATGCAAGAAGCTATAGAGGAATGGCAGTGAAAGCAAAAGGAGTTTGCTGATGTATTGAGCCAACATAATCATAAATGTGAAGAATTGCAAAAGGAGCTATAGGAGATGCAAAGAAAATGGTTTAAAGATTTGGACCAAATGAAGCAGCTGTGTGAGTAGTTCAAGAAAGAGAAGAATGAGATACAAGGAGAATTGGCTAATACCCAATCCTAAGTGATGGATGAAAGAAGTGCTAAAGAAATAGTGGAGAAATAACTCAAAGAGAGATTGGAAGAGTTAAAAAAGGTATAGAAAGATCCATCTGTCATTTCAAGCCTCTAGGAATAGGGCTAGAGGGATCTCCAACATCAGGAAAGTCAATTCCAAGAGGAACTCTAAAGGTCCTAGATGGAAATTGACATGAAGAAGCAAGAGAAACAAAATTTTGAGTCTAGTTTGAAGGTTTTCAAAGAAGAGGTAGAACGATTTTGTTCTAAACTTTTGGGTGCCCTTAAAATAATTGATCAATTGAAGGACATAAAGACTAAAGAGTCACAGTTTTAGCAAGAACTAGGCATAGCACGAAAGGTTGAATTTCTCCTTGTACTACGGAGATTATTTTCCTCCTATTGGGAAAAAATCAAAGTTGCAATGACATCCCTAAAGTCAACTCTAAGGTTCATGGCCAATGCACAAGAGCTTAACACAAAGGTAGGTCTGGCAATTGACCAAATTCTATATACGATTACTCCTATTTCTGTGGAGTCAAGAAATTTAATAGTTAACCTCTATAAATTTACCAAAGAGACTCTAGTAGATGTTGGGATTCCAAACCGAAGAGCAGCTGTTAGAAAGAAAAATGAATTCATTGTTTGCAACCAGGCTGCTTAAAGGAGTAGGAATTGCCAGATTGCATTGAATGACAAAGTTAATAGAATGAGAGAGGATTTCAAAGGTTTAATCTAGTTGGAATTTCCTTCTCCATTCTTTCCTGATGGAGTAGTATTAATGTTACCTATTTTTCACTCTACGCTCAACAGGTAGAGCTGAATAAGTTTCAGCTTTTGTAGGTACAGAATTTTTTCTAAATTTTGCTGATAAAGTGTTCGTTGAATCATCAATGATGTCATCTTACAAAGGTATCATAAGATTGTTGTGCAAATGCTTAAAACAGAAAATTAAGGAAAGTTGCACTTTTATTCATTTCGTGAAAATGTTGAATCTCGCAAAAGCCGCGAGAGTAACTGAGATTGTTTCTGACAATCAAAAAAATGAATACTAAATCTAAACACAGGCCACACTGCTGTAAATAGCATGAGCGTAAAAAAGAAAGCAATTCATCATTGCCTGTTACGGCGAATCACTTCTTTGGTGCTTTTGGTCATCGAGCCTTCAAGCAGTTGCAGCCTCGCTTCATCGCTCCGCATACCTGCAAAATCATTTAAGGAGATAATATTAGAGTTATACTCTAAGCAATAGTGAATTACTTTTTGTCTTACGTTTATGCTACAGACAGAAATGTAATTTGCGTTAAACCGAGCATTCATCAAATGATTGCAAGAAATCAGCAGAAAGACATAATACAATGGAAGCTTTCAGCTTCTCTTATTTTGCTAACATGTTTGTTTCAGTGTGCAGGAGCAGGTTTTTCATATTCGAATTCATTTCAGCTGATATGTGGAGTAAAACGGGCTCCCACAAGGGTTGAGCCCGGCATATCAGGTATTCAATTACAGAGCCAGAAAGGAATACAGAACAGTAATATCAAATGATTAAAACAGTCTAAATCAGCATATTCGAAATGATTGAGCAGTTACAATTTCCAGAAAATCAAAGGAATAGCAAAGTATCATGGCAGATAACAGATTAATTTCAGCGTTATGAAGATAATTTCCATATTCAGCAATTACAATGACAAGAACAATGTTGTTTTGATGTTTTGGTAAAGCATTTACAGTTGAGTCATTTTTTAAGGTAACAGAGGAAATAAGCTTCATATAACACTTTCTCATTGTGAAATAGAATGCCAAATTAGTTGATGAAAAGAGGCAGCAAATTCTGTTTTGAATCAGCATTTGATAATAAAATATACAGATATACATTATCTTCTACCAAACAGAAACAATCTAATGTTTCAAGCTAATGTTATACTCTGGCACATATTGCTGAGTGCGTTTATAAAATACAGCTATGATTCGAGGCTTGAGAGATAGCATGAAAACAGCAAATGAAATGCTTCGTTCTTTTCATCATGATCAAGTGAGACAGCATTCAGCATTTTGTTTAGTTTCTTATACTATGAAAGTGCATGCACATTTTACAAAGGATTCAAGATATAGTTTAGCTTCAGCATTATCAAAAGACTTTCCATGATTGGGCAAAGAGCAATGAGTGGGAAGTAGCGGTAAGCTTATTCATACATTGAGCTGAAGCAAAAGTAGTTCTCTTCAAGGTGAAGGAGAGTTGTGCATTAAGAGCCTTCTATGTTCAAGGAGTATTGGGGACAACCTCAGGTTACAAAGGAATCCTTTGGAGATGATGGCTATTTCAGGACCGGTGATGCAGTAAAGATAGATGAGGATGGATGTTTTGTCATTATGGAGCACACAAGTGTTATATCCTTAAGGTGGGGTTACAAGCTCTCAGCCTTGGAAATTGAAGCAACACTATTAGAGCATCCAGACGTATCTGAGTGTGTTGTGCTAAGACTACCAGACAAAGATTATGGAGAAGTGATCTGTGCAGTGATTGTACTGAAATCTAAAGGAAAGAACAAAGCAGCATCGGAATCTAAACCTGTTATCACTTTAGAGGAGCTTCATAACTGGGCTAAGGAAAATTGTCTCATAGCCATTTCCAGAATAGTGATTATGACAGCCATGGCAGTAAATGGAAATATACAATTATCATGATCAAACTCAGCTATCATCAACGAATAAATACAATACATTTTTTATATGCCAGTTCGTGGAAAGTGCATAAATTCATATCTAAGCATAATGTTTCAGCTTTTATACATTGATGTTTCAGCTTTTATACATTGAGCAAAAACAGAAATATCTAATGCTGCACCCAGTTGCATTGAGTCAAAAACAGAAATATCTAATGCTTATGCAATATAACAGTCAGATGTATTATAATATATGGCCATTTCCAACTCACAGCCAATTAAAATAGTGCTCATGGTGCCCATCGAGTTGAAGGGAGAAATAACAGAATTTGCTCAGTTCAACAAAAGAAACGAAGATATCAAAAAATGCCTCAAGCCATGGACAGTGATATACAGAAATTTCTGCGCCCAGAATGGAAATATGATGGTTTCTTATGCTCAGATATTGTAATGAAACTCAGACACAGGAAGGTGAAATTTCTTCAAAGGTCATACATCAAGAGTCATTAAATAAGCATGAGTTTGAGCCATGATTTTTACTATCAACGTAATATATCAAAAAATGAATGCTACAGAAAATGCAATGGAAAGGCTAATTACCCAGATAACTTTTTAAACTGGAGAATGCATTAGCTTCATTTTTTATGAATTTTTGAAGTTATAAACACAGAAAAACACAAAAACAGAATATTCTTTGTAGTTCCCAGAAATCAGAAAGGAAGGTTTACTGTCATGCGCTTGGAGAGAAGTTTTGCATACACCCAGATGGGGTTCTTACTGAGGAGAAGTTTATGCTTAGTTTATCAACTCTGAGAGAGCTTTCAAAGCTTGCTAACCAGAATACAAAAGGGTAACTGTAGGTTCGTTGTTTTCAAAGGTTGATCAGTGATATGGTGCCGCCTTTTCATTAAAAAATACATACTCAAAGTCCAGAAATCACAAGATTGAGCTTAGCCGCAGCCAAAGACAGAAAATCTGGTGTTTATGTCCACTATTAAGCTGAGGTATTGTGTTAAAATTCAATGACAGAGGTATGAAGCTTACCACATTTTTTGTTGAGATTTCATTTCTATACTGGCTCTCTTCAGAGTATTCTTCCAGCATCGACTTCAAATTTTAACAGAAAATAGAGGCGGATGGCAAAATGTTAGAATATCATCATGGCCGCGCCCATAAGATAGCAAAATCTCATGTAAATGCCCAGAAAGAGCTCGAAATTGTGGCGAATGGTTTTTATCTTACCTGTTACGCCCAAAATCTGTCAAAAGATCATGGAAATCGACAGTAAATTGCAGAAGTCGAGCTTGAAACCCTAGTGGAGCCGCGGCCAGTTTCCTTCGAGAAGGTTCTCTCAAAAAAGGTCAATGTGATAATGACGGATTTTAGGGTTCGATATTCTTTTTGACCCTAAAACATGCTTTTGAGATTCGACAATGATTTTATTAAATCATGATGTTTTATTCATTTTTATGCCAAGTTTCTTTATCATCATATGGTCGGCTTTGTTCGAATTATTGCTGATGAGTATGGCCGAATATATGCTATGTGGTCGCCCTATTATCATGAAAGAAATGATATGTGTATTTTTATTAAAAGAATGATAGTCGATCAACCTCTAAATTGCATCATAATATTTGTAATTTGCATTATTCAATGAATAATTAATTTGTTAAATGATATACGATAGATCATTTAATAAATTAGTTATTTTAAACATGCAAACTATAGGTATTTTAATACAATTTAAAGATATTATATCAAGCAAGGTTAACTGAGGGTGTTGGATATTTTTATCATGCACATGTAATAGAAGTGGAGTTTCAGTTCTTATGGGCGAAGTTGATAAAAACGAGGCAGTTTTACATGCTTTGAGTCACTTTTTCAGGGAGTTGCAGTTCAGTTGGAATAATGCATGTATCAGTTACGACTTGGCAGTGAATTTGAGCTTAATTGAACTCATTTTTACTTGAGTTTGGCCACTTTTTCAGGAGATTTTCATTTGTGCTCGGATTTCACATTGTAATCGTCATCTTTTCACCTTCTGATGACTGGCAGTTCCTTTTGCATGCCTTTTTGGAAAGGTTTTTGTATATATTGAAAAACTTAACTGTTTTTCATTCTAGTTCTTATTTTTCTGCCTTTGCCTTCAGCAAAGAGGAGAATCTTGTAACTCAGCTTTCAGATTAATATAGCAGTGTTTTATTACAGGTTAAAAGTGCGTAATTGCAGAAGATTCCTTTGAATTCAGGACTTTAGAGTTTGCCTTCTAGATTTCGAGCATCGTTTTGTGAAGAATTTGATCGAAGAATTGCTGTGTTTCGGTTCTGAAACCTTTAGTTTTATCTGTCTTTTTCACATATCTGTATGCAATTTAGTTTGTAATCACTGGTTATACATTGTGCTTATTAATGAGTTAATACATTTTGTTGTGAAAACCTTGTTTTCCTTCAATAGTGCATTAAATCACAAGCCTTTGTTTAAATTGTTCAAGTGATTAAATTATTGAATCTGGTTGTGTGGATTTGAGTTTTAAGAAATTTTTGTGAGTCATAATTGCAAGTCATTATCATTTAGGTGCAATCACCTCTCATAGCTTTAGTTTTCAGTTCGAGCAAGTTCTTTTTCTCTTTCCCAGCCAAGTCAATTAGTTTTAGGAGTTTTTTTTTTTTAATCAGGGAACCAGCCCTCTCTGGAGATTGATTCTCAAAATTAGGCAACCCACAGGCCTGAGAATCATTCCATGTTTCAACATATAGCTAGGTTTAATTAATCAAGCGTTCGAGTGCAATCTGATTTGATAACAGTTTTTGGCACGCCCGGTGGGACTCTGAATCACTTTTCAGAGCAAAGTTTTATAGTTCAAGCTGCTGTTTGGTATATACTACAGTTTATTCCAGCCTTTCAGAGGATTATTTTTATATACCTGGCGACTCCGTTTCTCAGTTTTTAGCAGATCAAAGTGTGCACAGCTTATGAGAAAAATTCAGACACGAAGTTCTTCTTCATTTGAGTATTTGCAGCTGTCTTCGCCAAAGAGAATAGGGAGGACAGCTAAGAGACAATTTGGTAAATCTACAAGAAAACGATCAGTTTCTCCGATTCGAAGGGCAGAACCAATCGTTTATACATCAAAAAGAAGAGGCAGATCGTTAACAAGACAGCCAAGTTCTTTCTCAGCTTCACCAAGTTACAGAGTACCGGTTCAGCCTGTACCGATTATTCAAGCAGCAGTTCCAATGGCAGCTAGAGCACATGCTTTTGTTCCATTTGACGGGGGCAGCCCATTAGACTTAGCTTTGCATGATGATATACCAGTAGCAGCACTGAAAAGTTTTCCTTTCTTCAGTGGTGAGGATCAGACTACGCCAGTTGAGCACATTAGAGACGTAGCCTCATTATGTGGAGTTCACCATGTGACTCAAGAAAACGTGGCTTTAAGATTGTTAGCAGCATCATTCAAGGGTAAAGCATCTCAATGGTTTCGTGGCTTACCAGTTCGTAGCGTCCCAACATGGGATGACTTAGGAGACAAGCTGACGAAGCAATTTTCAGACAAGTCCGATCATTTATCTCTAGTTGAACAAATGACGACTATTAAGAGAGCGCCACAAGAACAAATGATGGATTTTAATTTCAGATTCCAAAGGACATGGGATCGAATTCCAGCCACGGTAAGGCCTACTCCTGACCATGCTTTTCTGTATTTTCTTAGATCATTGCACAGTGATATTGCCTTAATGATACAGTCAATGGGTGGGTTAACCTTACCAGCAGCATATGACATTGCCATTAGAGCTGAAAATTGCCTCATACAAGTTGGTAAACTTGCCCCAAGACCTCCTATGCCAATTTTCCCTGAAGTACAGCCATACATGCCCATCCATGTACCTCCAATAGCCGCTATACCTGCTGTTCCAGCCTTAGGTTTTCAAGCAGCAGTACAAAATAATGTTGTTCCAGCAAAATCTGATTTGCAAGGTCTAAAAGATACCCAACAGCAGTTAATGAATGACCAACAGCAAATGGCCAAGTTACTTCAAACTATGAGTAACAATTTAGTAAGTCTTAAAAATCAGCAAGGTCAAAATTTTAGGCCTAATCAATCATCCTTTCAAGCAAATAGGCCTGCCTATCAAGCTGATTACCAGGGACAAAAGAGAAATTTTAACTTTAGGCCTAATCAGCCATTTAACCCAGCTACTGCTAGCTCTTCAAAAGAGTTGATACCAATACAGAATAATTTAGCGCAGGATTATGTTTGGTGTTATCCCTGCAATCAGCCTCATAATCAGGCTACTTGCATGAACAGGGTGATTAATCAAGCATTCATAGTGCAAAATAGTTATGCTGCTCCTGAACAAACAAATAAGGAGGATAGTGATCAACAGAATGAACAGAAACAGCAAACTGACCTTGACGTTGCCATGATGAACTGGCAAGGAAGTGAGTTTTGCGGAGTTAATCACGTGCAAGGTCAAAATCAGTCAGCCGCTTCTATTGCAGCCAATACGAGGGCCAAAAAGAGAGCATTTGACCTTAGACAGCAAGCTGTCCCTGATAAACAACAAGCAGAAAAAGACAAATAGCTTGCTGTTCACCAGAAAAATCAAGATTTTACAGCCCAACAGGGGCAAGTTCAGCCTTCAAAAGATCAGAATGTTTATGTTTTGATGAGACAGCAAGCTGAATCATCAAAGGAGCAGCCCAAAATTCAGTTTCAGCCTCAAGCAGCTCAAGTGGACGTTGCTGTTCAAAAGGTACAATCAAAGGTTGGTGGTTCTTCCTTTAATATCGTTGAGCATATGAAAAAAACAACTGTTGGCATCACCATGATAGATGCATTACGTTTGCCTGGACAAAAAGAAAGCTTGCAGGAAGCATTGGCTAAAATATCAATTTCTGACAAAGTGAATACAGAACAGCCAAGTGTTCTTGCAAACAGTTCAGATCAAAAGCAAGTACAGCCAGTTAAAGAGGTAAAACCACTTCCTTTTTATGTCAGTTTAATAATTGGTGAGAATATAGTGCATAACTGCATGATCGACAGTGGAGCAAGCAGCTCAATCATGCCCAAGCAGCTGGTAGACAAGTTAGGTCTCGAGTATGAACCTTTGTCAAAAGGGGTAGTTCAATTAGATGGTACAGCTATTAAGTCTGTAGGAGTTATCAAAAATTTGCCCCTTACATTGCATGCATGTCCAAATTTTCAAATACCACAGGACATTTATGTTATTGATCTCCCACCTTACTTTGCCATCTGCTTATCTAGAGATTTCACTGCAAAGTTAGGTGGTTATTTGTCATCAGACTGGTCTCACATGTTTTTCAGAACCAGATACGGTACCAGAGTTACCATTAAATCAGAACCATTAGCTAAAGACCATATTGAACCTTATGTTCCGAACCCCATAAACGCAAACCTAGCTTTCCATGATCAGGAGGAGCAATCCGTGACTCTCGACCCCACTGTACCTATAGAAGGCATACCAGACATAAATCTAGATGAGTGGGCAGCTGAGAATCACGAGATTGATCCGTTCAATCTCATAGATGAAGTAGGTTTGGGCGTTTATATGATTCGAGAACCTGATGCAGTTATTCTGAATCTGGTTAAGGAAGAAAAACAGCAAGTACAGCAGTTTGAGCAGCTTTGGAAGCTTTATTTTGACGGTTCTAGGAGTAAAATTGGTGTTGGTTGAGGTGTTGTTCTGATTTCACCTGAAGGAGACAGGTATTATTCAGCATTTAGATTTGCTTTCAGCTATTCTAACAATGTTGCTGAATATGAAGCATTAGTACATGGCTTAGAATGGGCCAGAAAAAGGAAGATTAAGTGCTTGTAGGTGTTTGGCGATTCAAAATTAATAGCAAATCAAGTCAGAAATCTGAATTTAACAAAGAATGACTTGCTGAAATTGTACAAGCATCGTGTTTGGGACCTAATTGAGGAGTTTGATGCATTTAATCTGCAATCAGTGCCCAGACTGCAGAATAAGCAAGCTGATAAACTTGCTGCTCTAGGGTCACAGTATGATATCCCAGCTGAAATTCACAATGTGGAGGTACAGCAGTACGTGAAGGTAGTTGTTAGACCTTCGGTACCTGATAATAACATAAGTTGGCAAATTTTTGATAGTGATGAACAAATATGCCATTTTCTGATGGAGGAGGCTGAGTTTTCTGCTGGAAACCAGCGTAAGTTTGATCAGCAATATGGTGATCAAATCATGCAGTTAAAGTCTAATAAACTGCCAAAAGGGTTGGTGACTCTTGAGTCAATTTTCAACACTGATGACCAGGTTAGGAGAGACAAATCTGGTATTTCATTGAAACAAGAACATTATGAATAGATAGAAATATTCAAAGATAAGCTCCTTAAGCTTGGGAAAATCTGCACAAAGGAGGAGCAGCAAGCATTCATCTTACTTTGCCAAGAATTCAGCGACATATTCACTTGGCAATATGGAGATTTGAAGGGTTTTAATCCCGAGTTAGCTCAGCACACAATTGAGCTCGAGCCAAATGCAAAACCAGTGAGACAGAAGCAGAGGCCTCTGAACCCGAAGTTAGAACAACTAATGAAAACAGAATTAAATAAGTTGATCGAAGGTAGCATAATATTTCCAATCAAGCACACTTCATGGGTGTCAAATTTGGTGCCTGTCAGGAAGAAGAGTGGAGAGATAAGGTTGTGCGTTGATTTTCGTGATCTAAATAGAGCTTCACTCAAAGATCACTACCCACTGCCTTCAATGGAACAAATATTGCAGGTTGTTTCAGGGTCAGAAAGGTTTTCATTACTGGATGGGTATTCGGGTTATAATCAAATCTTGGTGAAGGAGGAGGATCAGTATAAGACGGATTTTACCACCAAGTGGGGTACGATGGCTTACAGAAAGATGTCGTTTGGACTATCAAACGCCGAAGCCACCTTTCAGAGAGCAATGGATATGGCTCTCCAAGGTTTGATTAACAAATTTGTTCTTGTTTACTTGGATGATGTTACTGTTTTCTCACGTAGTGCTGATGATCATTTCAGTCACCTTAGACAGATTTTTGAAAGGTGTAGAGGGTATGGAATCTCGTTAAATCCGAAGAAGAGTATTTTTGCTATACACGAAGGTAAGCTTTTGGGTTACATCGTTTCAAAGGATGGCATTTCTATAGACCCAGAACGTATTGCAGCCATACTCGCTTTACCACTGCCCGCTCACAAAAAGGGTTTGCAGAGTTTCCTGGGTAGAATTAACTTCGTAAGGAGGTTCATTCCAAATGTTGCAGCCTTGTTACAGCCATTGACAGCCATGCTGAAGAAAAATATTCAATTCAGCTGGTCAAAAGAAAGAAAAAGTAGTTTTGAACAGATTAAGGAGGCACTTGCAGCAGCCCCTACTCTTATAAATCCTGATTTTGAAAAGGATTTCATATTGTACGCATTCGGAGGAGTGGATACCATCTCCGCAATACTCTGTTAGCAAAATAATGAAGGTATGGAACAGCCCATAGCTTTTTTCAGTCAAGTTTTGCATGACTATGAAACAAGATATTCATTCGTTGAGAAACATGTACTTGTCGTGGTAAGAAGTGTGAAGAAATTCAGACATGTGATGTCCAATAATAAGATAAATCTGCTGGTAGCTCACCCAACAGTCAAAGAATTTCTGCTAAATAAAGACATTAATGACAAGCGAGCAGGCTGGATAACCAAAGTTATGGAGTATGACATCAGCATAAAAGTTACCAAGCTTGTTCGAGGTAAAGGACTGTGCGAACAGCTTGCAGAAAATGAAGAAAATAGCAGTAAAGAAGTTGCTGCAGTTCTGAAAATTGAAGATGAATCTACTGTATCTGATGTTTCAGCTAGTTGGATCCATCAAATGATCCATTACTTGTATACTGGAGATTGCCTAGAAGGTATGGATAAATCTAAACGAAGATATTATAGATTGCAGGCAATTCCTTATGCAGTAATAAATAACGTTTTATATAAAAAAGATTTCAATGGAATATTCCTCAAATGTATTTACCCAGATCAGATTGAAAGAATTCTGGAGGAATTTCATGATGGACCTACTGGAGGTCACTTTGCACCTCGTACTACAGCTTTGAAGATTATGAGGGCAGGCTATTATTGGCCAGATCTTTTCAAGGATGCACATATTTATGTCAGAAAATGTGCTAAATGTTCACTTTTTGCAGGAAAACAGAAGTTAGCAGCCCTGCCCCTGAGTCCAATTCAGGTTGAGCAGCCATTCGAAAAGTGGAGACTTGACTTTATCGGTCCTATTAACCCACCATCAAGTGCAGGTCACAAGTGGATCTTGACAGCAACAGATTACTTCACAAAATGGACAGAAGCAGTTGCTTTAAAGGATTCAAATGAAACTTCAGTCCTTAATTTTTATCAAGACATTGTTTCCAGGTTTGGTACACCTGAATCTATTATTTCAGATAATGCTTTAGCTTTTGTTGGCTTAAGAGTTTCAGATTGGTCAGTGAAAAATAATGTTTATTTGAACACTTCGTCCAACTATTACCCTCAAGGTAATGGACAAGCTGAATCAATAAACAAAAATCTGATAAAGATCATCAGGAAAACAATTGTAGATAATCAGAGGTCATGGCATGACAAGCTTAAATTAGCCCTTTGGGCTGATAGAATTACACCAAAACGGTCGACAAGTTTTTCACCATATGTTTTGGTTTATGGTAAGGAGGCCAAATTGCCTATATCAATAGAGTTCCCAACTCTGAGTTACATAAAGGAATTGGAATTGCTTGAAGAGGAGCCAATGCAAGTTAGACTTGCTGAGTTAACAGAGTTGGACGAGTGCAGGAACGAAGCCTTCAGAAGGCTTCAAATTCATCACTTTCAGATGAAAAAGACATTTGACAGAAAATCAATTGCACGAATCTTCAATGAAGGTGACTTAGTTTTCAAATGGGATGAGTTGAAAAGCAGGCCTGGCAAACATTCTAAGTTTGACGCCATGTGGGATGGCCCTTATGTTATAACAGCAAAGAAGGAACACAATGCTTTCCAACTCTCAAAGCTGGATGGTGAGGTATTGCCAATCCCTGTTAACGGGATTCATTTGAAGCAGTGTTATTAAGCTTCAGGCTTTCAGTTGTACATAGTAGGATAGATTTCAAGTTTTTGTATGCTTTCAATAAGTGCCTGATGGCACATTTCACTTCAGTTTTTCTGGTTTTCAATAAGTGCAGTTGTTGCACCTGTTTTTCAAATTCTGTCATAAACAGAATTTCAGTAGTTTCTTTCAGTTTTTGTTTGTGCTGAGTTACATTTCAGAAAATTAAGAGCAGAGAAGGACTCCATGCCCAATGAATATGCTAGGCAACTGGTTTTTGTGTTTAGCAGGCAAACACTCCGCAGAGGTCGCCAATTTGTTACCTATTTTTCACTCTACGCTCAACAGGTAGAGCTGAATAAGTTTCAGCTTTTGTAGGTACAGAATTTTTTCCAAATTTTGCTGATAAAGTGTTCGTTGAATCATCAATGATGTCATCTTACAAAGGTATCATAAGATTGTTGTGCAAATGCTTAAAACAGAAAATTAAGGAAAGTTGCACTTTTATTCATTTCGTGAAAATGTTGAATCTCGCACAAGCCGCGAGAGTAACTGAGATTGTTTCTGACAATCAAAAAAATGAATACTAAATCTAAACACAAGCCACACTGCTGTAAATAGCATGAGCGTAAAAAAGAAAGCAATTCATCATCCATTTGCACATTGCGAATCACTTCATTGGTGCTTTTGGTCATCGAGCCTCAAGCGGATTCTGACACAAAGCTTCATAACTCACTTTTACCAAAAGGCTGAGAATAATATTGATTTATACTCTAATAGTGAATTACTTTGTCTTACATTTATGCTCTGAACGCCATGTAATTTGGATGCTTAGAGCATTCATCAAATGATTGCAGAAATCAGCAGAAAGACATAATACAATGGAAGCTTTCAGCTTCTCTTATTTTGCTAACATGTTTGTTTCAGTGTGCAGGAGCAGGTTTTTCATATTCGAATTCATTTCAGCTGATATGTGGAGTAAAACGGGCCCCCACAAGGGTTGAGCCCGGCATATCAGGTATTCAATTACAGAGCCAGAAAGGAATACAGAACAGTAATATCAAATGATTAAAACAGTCTAAATCAGCATATTCGAAATGATTGAGCAGTTACAATTTCCAGAAAATCAAAGGAATAGCAAAGTATCATGGCAGATAACAGATTAATTTCAGCGTTATGAAGATAATTTCCATATTCAGCAATTACAATGACAAGAACAATGTTGTTTTGATGTTTTGGTAAAGCATTTACAGTTGAGTCATTTTTAAGGTAACAAAGGAAATAAGCTTCATATAACACTTTCTCATTGTGAAATAGAATGCCAAATTAGTTGATGAAAAGAGGCAGCAAATTCTGTTTTGAATCAGCATTTGATAATAAAATATACAGATATACATTATCTTCTACCAAACAGAAACAATCTAATGTTTCAAGCTAATGTTATACTCTGGCACATATTGCTGAGTGCGTTTATAAAATACAGCTATGATTCGAGGCTTGAGAGATAGCATGAAAACAGCAAATGAAATGCTTCGTTCTTTTCATCATGATCAAGTGAGACAGCATTCAGCATTTTGTTTAGTTTCTTATACTATGAAAGTGCATGCACATTTTACAAAGGATTCAAGATATAGTTTAGCTTCAGCATTATCAAAAGACTTTCCATGATTGGGCAAAGAGCAATGAGTGGGAAGTAGCGGTAAGCTTATTCATACATTGAGCTGAAGCAAAAGTAGTTCTCTTCAAGGTGAAGGAGAGTTGTGCATTAAGAGCCTTCTATGTTCAAGGAGTATTGGGGACAGCCTCAGGTTACAAAGGAATCCTTTGGATATGATGGCTATTTCAGGACCGGTGATGCAGTAAAGATAGATGAGGATGGATGTTTTGTCATTATGGAGCGCACAAGTGTTATATCCTTAAGGTGGGGTTACAAACTCTCAGCCTTGGAAATTGAAGCAACACTATTAGAGCATCCAGACGTATCTGAGTGTGCTGTGCTAAGACTACCAGACAAAGATTATGGAGAAGTGATCTGTGCAGTGATTGTACCGAAATCTAAAGGAAAGAACAAAGCAGCATCGGAATCTAAACCTGTTATCACTTTAGAGGAGCTTCATAACTGGGCTAAGGAAAATTGTCTCATAGCCATTTCCAGAATAGTGATTATGACAGCCATGGCAGTAAATGGAAATATACAATTATCATGATCAAACTCAGCTATCATCAACGAATAAATACAATACATTTTTTATATGCCAGTTCGTGGAAAGTGCATAAATTCAGATCTAAGCATAATGTTTCAGCTTTTATACATTGATGTTTCAGCTTTTATACATTGAGCAAAAACAGAAATATCTAATGCTGCACCCAGTTGCATTGAGTCAAAAACAGAAATATCTAATGCTTATGCAATATAACAGTCAGATGTATTGTAATATATGGCCATTTCCAGCTCACAGCCAATAAGAACAGTGCTCATGGTGCTCATCAATTTGAAGGGAGAAATAACAGAGTTTGCTCAGTTCAACAAAAGAAACGAAAATATCAAAAATGCCTCAAGCCATGGACAGTGATATACAGAAATTTCTGCGCCCAGAATGGAAGTATGAGGGTTTCTTATGCTCAGATATTGAGATGATGGCTATTTCAGGAAGGTGAATTTTCTTCAAAGGTCATACATCAATAGTCATTAAATAAGCATGAGTTTGAGCCATGATTTTTACTATCAACGTAATATATCAAAAAACGAATGCTACAGGAAATGCAATACCCAGATAACTTTTTAAACTAGAAAATGCATTAGCTTCATTTTTTATGAGTTTTTGAAGTTATAAACATAGAAAAACACAAAAACAGAAATATTCTTTGTAGTTCCCAGAAATCAGAAAGGAAGGTTTATTGTCATGCGCTTGGAGAGAAGTTTTGCATACACCCAGATGGGGTTCTTACTGAGGAGAAGTTTATGCTTAGTTTATCAACTCTGAGAGAGCTTTCAAAGCTTGCTAACCAGAATACAAAAGGGTAACTGTAGGTTCGTTGTTTTCAAAGGTTGATCAGTGATATGGCGCCACCTTTTCATTAAAAAATACATACTCAAAGTCCAGAAATCACTAGATTGAGCTTAGCCGCAGCCAAAGACAGAAAATCTGGTGTTTATGTCCACTATTAAGCTGAGGTATTGTGTTAAAATTCAATGACAGAGGTATGAAGCTTACCACGTTTTTTGTTGAGATTTCATTTCTATACTGGCTCTCTTCAGAGTATTCTTCCAGCATCGACTTCAAATTTTAACAGAAAACAGAGGCGGATGGCAAAATGTTAGAATATCATCATGGTCGCACCCATAAGATAGCAAAATCTCATGTAAATTCCCAGAAAGAGCTCGAAATTGTGGCGAATGGTTTTTATCTTACCTGTTACGCCCAAAATCTGTCAAAAGATCATGGAAATCGACAGTAAATTGCAGAAGTCGAGCTTGAAACCCTAGTGGAGCCGCGGCCAGTTTCCTTCGAGAAGGTTCTCTCAAAAAAGGTCAATGTGATAATGACGGATTTTAGGGTTCGATATTCTTTTTGACCCTAAAACATGCTTTTGAGATTCGACAATGATTTTATTAAATCATGATGTTTTATTCATTTTTATGCCAAGTTTCTTTATCATCATATGGTCGGCTTTGTTCGAATTATTGCTGATGAGTATGGCCGAATATATGCTATGTGGTCGCCCTATTATCATGAAAGAAATGATATGTGTATTTTTATTAAAAGAATTATAGTCGATCAACCTCTAAATTGCATCATAATATTTGTAATTTGCATTATTCAATGAATAATTAATTTGTTAAATGATATACGATAGATCATTTAATAAATTAGTTATTTTAAACATGCAAACTATAGGTATTTTAATGCAATTTAAAGATATTATATCAAGCAAGGTTAACTGAGGGTGTTGGATATTTTTATCATGCACATGTAATAGAAGTGGAGTTTCAGTTCTTATGGGCGAAGTTGATAAAAACGAGGCAGTTTTACAAGCTTTGAGTCACTTTTTCAGGGAGTTGCAGTTCAGTTGGAATAATGCATGTATCAGTTACGACTTGGCAGTGAATTTGAGCTTAATTGAACTCATTTTTACTTGAGTTTGGCCACTTTTTCAGGAGATTTTCATTTGTGCTCGGATTTCACATTGTAATCGTCATCTTTTCACCTTCTGATGACTGGCAGTTCCTTTTGCATGCCTTTTTGGAAAGGTTTTTTGTATATATTGAAAAACTTAACTGTTTTTCATTCTAGTTCTTATTTTTCTACCTTTGCCTTCAGCAAAGAGGAGAATCTTGTAACTCAGCTTTCAGATTAATATAGCAGTGTTTTATTACAGGTTAAAAGTGTGTAATTGCAGAAGATTCCTTTGAATTCGGGACTTTAGAGTTTGCCTTCTAGATTTCGAGCATCGTTTTGTGAAAAATTTGATCGAAGAATTGCTGTGTTTTGGTTCTGAAACCTTTAGTTTTATCTGTCTTTTTCACATATCTGTATGCAATTTAATTTGAAATCACTGGTTATACATTGTGCTTATTAATGAGTTAATACATTTTGTTGTGAAAACCTTGTTTTCCTTCAATAGTGCATTAAATCACAGGCCTTTGTTTAAATTGTTCAAGTGATTAAATTATTGAATCTGGTTGTGTGGATTTGAGTTTTAAGAAATTTTTGTGAGTCATAATTGCAAGTCATTATCATTTAGGTGCAATCACCTCTCATAGCTTTAGTTTTCAGTTCGAGCAAGTTCTTTTTCTCTTTCCCAACCAAGTCAATTAGTTTTAGGAGTTTTTTTTTTTTAATCAGGGAACCAGCCCTCTCTGGAGATCGATTCTCGAAATTAGGCAACCCACAGGCCTGAGAATCATTCCATGTTTCAACAGATTGCTAGGTTTAATTAATCAAGCGTTCGGGTGCAATCTGATTTGATAACAATTAACAAAGGAACAAATCAAGAAAGAGTTAGAAGAGAGGTAGCAGGATCAATCGACACTCTAAAAATTGAGTCCAACACCCAACACAGAAGAAATTGAAGAGATGCTCCTTCCCCTAGCTCGACTCTAATTCCACATTAGAGTAGCTCAGGAAAGATTAGGAGAGGTCTCCTTTAAGGAGATACTCAACTTGGACCAAGCTTCTAAAATGTTGCATGCATTGGCTCTACTGTCTAATGAAGATTGGGAATGTTTATGTTCTACATTCCTTAGGCTTTGAGGATTGTGGGCCTCCTTTTCTCCTTTTTCTGTTATTCATTTCTCTAGGTTCATTCCTCTGCAAGCGCAAGCCCCTGTGAGTCACCAAAAACTATATAGTTTTTTTCTGCTCTAAGTATGTTAACATATTTTTCCTTGCTTTTTCGGCCCGAGGGTTTTTCCTATTTTTAGCATCTTTTTGGTTGTTAGTGTTCACCCCACCATGTTCATGTCAATGCATCCTTTGGAGGTCGCAAGGTTCCCTTTTGCTAAAAATCATGCAATGGTGCCATGTAGTGGATGCATGAATTTTTGAAATATCGCAATAAAATTAAGCTCAGAATAGGACATGTGGCCACCCTGCGAGGTTTTTCCACAGGAAGCTCAAGAAATTTTTATAGAGCTCGTTGTTGTGCCACATGGCCTGATTTTTTTTAGGAAGGGTTCTTCACTGTTGGGAATGGTATTTTTTTAAGAGCGTTGCCAAGTGTTGATGTTGTTTTGCTCCTTCATGATATCAAAGGCTAGCATCCACTTGATGATGTCATTGTTGCTCACATGAAATTCAGATTGGATTTTTTTCCAATCAAGGTTTCCATGGCACCACAATTTTTCTCTGACACAAAATATTTTTAGCAACTCCCAGATTTCTAGCTCACGGTTGTTACGTTGATCGTCATTAATGAAGCAATATAGTTTTTATCACTCAAGATTTTCATGATCAAATTTGATATTTTTTAGGATATTGGAGCAACATTTTGCTGCCACTTGTTAGGGTTTTGTTTAGGACAGTGGAGAGTGCTTTGTGCTTTTTTACTTCTCTTATCTTATAAAAGAGAATTTTCCAAGCCTCTCAAAGGAGTTTGAATTCTATTAGGAGATAAAAGATAGGAGGTGGAAGATTTCTTACAATATTTTATTGCCCTGTATCAATTTTATAATCAATTTTTAAGATAACTAATATGGATCAGTTATCTAACCTTAGCATCTTTTGTATTGCTTTCTAGATCAAGTAATAGAAGGAAGAAGATGTATTAGATTGTGCCTATATGGCCTTTATCTTAAATTTTATTCTCTATTCATAAATATTAATGCTCTGTGTCATTTTTACCTTTTGGATATAGTCTTGATAATTGGTTCTTAGTTCTAGCTTTTATGTTTATCTAATTTATACCTACAGTAAATTAGATCATGTTTGAAACTCTATCATTTCCTATATAAGATATGTTATATCTCATACTATGTTGTTGGAGAAAAATAGTTTTGTAAGGGTTTGAAGCATCACATTCAATCTTAGATTCATCAAATTTTGTCGAATCTTAATGGGTGCTTCCCATGAAAGGATTTGAATGACTTCTTTGTACTCATATAGGCCTTAGTTTTTCATTCTCCTTTCAACAATGAAGGGTTTGTAACATTATGTTCATTTTATCATAATTGAAAACTTCTTAGGTTTTGAAATGTTGTAAAACCTTTTGGTGCATCACCTTAGTTAAGTTTTATTTTTGCATTTCCTTCTCCCTTTTCCCAAACAGAAAGGAAGAGTTAGCTTCTTTAAAAATCTCAAAGTTCATTCAGTGAAGCACAAGAAGGTCCCCCATTCACTGAATTTCCCATAAGTCTGTTCAAAGAGGCACAAGATTTTATGATCAACAAGACCCAAATTTTAATATGTTTTTGGTGGAATTTAAATGATTCAAATTCAAGTTTCAAGTGTCAAATTTTGGAATCTAATTTTTGAGAAATTAGATAAATGTATATAAATACATCATCATTTTATCAATTCAAATCTAAGAACAACTAAGCATGATTAACAAGAAAGAAGCCACTTTTTGGAGACTTCATAAGAGAAAATATTATTGTCAAGAGCATTGAAGAGCAACATTATCATTCATCTACAACAATAATCAAGATCATATCATGTCAAAGTTCATGTGTGTTCATGTCATGTTTTGGAGCTAACATTGTGATGTAGGTTTCAATCATTCAAGCATCAATCAATCAAGCCAATTCATGCAAGATCCAGGACTTAGAGTGATGTGTTTGAATTTAATCCTCTAAGGGAAACCATTAAGGGTTTGGTGACTTGTAACAAGCTCTGTCCATTCATCAATTCCTTTATTTTGTCATTATTTCATTATCAAGGTTTAATTACCAAACATGGGGTTTGACTAAGGCAAACCCCCATTCACCCAAAAACAAACATTTTTGTTTCTCTCTTTGTATGTGCAAATTTATAGGTGAAGGACTTAAAGTTGATCAAAGGAGCAATTTTGCAAAGTTGCATACGTTGACTCCATTGTTATCAAGCTACGAAAACACGAATTTTATTTCCAATTTTTTGACAATCAAACTTGGAGGAATCAGAAGCTTAGATCTGGGATCAAAGGACTGCAAAAATTGATTTTGGACACCCTACCTAGGACCCATTCACCTAGGGGTGAACTAGTCCTGCTACAAGTCCTGCAACCCACTTTTTATTACAAGTGCACACCAATCTACCCTTCTCAGATCTGCCTGCAAATTGTCATTTTCATTTCTGCTATCATAGAATTCTACATTTCAAGTGTTAGATCGTATAATTCATTTAGTTAATGCACCTTAAATCAATCCAAAATATTGCAAATCAATCATTTCTATCATAAGAAAACAGAGATCCAAGGTCCAAAATAGGGTTGATTCACCTCAAGGTTAAAAGTCAATCCTATCCCTTACTATTTAATCATTCCACATCAGTTGAATTCATCCCCCCTTTTCCCTTCATTTCGTTCATATAGCTTGAATTTATATGTGTTGGATAAATTATCTTAATAGCATAATATATTGCTACCATGATTTTAAAGTTTGATTGACATAAGTTAAGGGAAGCTATCTAGAAGGTATTATGATAATATCCAAGATATAGTGTGATACATATAATATTGGTATTATAGACACGTAAAATGTCTTGATTGATACTATGCATCTAATTCTGATCAACTAATATCGTTTCTTCTAAAATCACTTTAAATTGATCAATTAATTGAATAATCAACATTATTTAATTAAAATCAACAAATTCAGCTATTAATCAAATAATTGAATTTATTGATTAATTCACCCTTCTTCTAACTAATTATTCATCTTATTTAATTAAATCAAATCATTTAATTAAATCCTCTTTTAATCCTCCCATTTGATTAAATCAGTCAAATCAAATATCACATCTCCTAATTCACTCCAATTAATTAATTATGGATTAATTAATCCTAAATCAACTTTTTAATCATCATTATCAATTCCTTTAACTTTTAACTCTTCAAGAGTTAAATCAACCATGGTCAACTAACCAGGTTGCACATAAAATCAATTTCTTCTATTTATCTAATTCCTCAATTTTCCCTCACTAAGGCATATTCCAAGGAATATTCCTCTCAACTACCTCTCATTCAATTTCCCTCCAAATTTTTTTAAAAACCTATCACATCCTCTTACATTTGCAATAAATTCTCTTACAATCTTTCAAATCCTCTTGCATCCTCTCAAATTTCATTCTGGTGAAGGAGCACCCAAGCTCATTAGGAGTCAATTGAAGATTCAAGAGAGTGCAGGAGACATGAAAGTTTTTCCATAATTCCAAAGCATCAATTATGATGTCTTGAAGCCTATAATGGCATTTGGCATGGATGAGAGTAATTGGAAGATCAAAAGTCCTAAGGGTCCTAATGAGGACCCTACGACCAAAATGCTTTGTAAATGGAAAAATAATGTTCTAGGAGGTTAGATAGGTTTATTATGATTTAATTTTGTCAAATAAGATTGGATAGTAAGGATCCAATAGTTTTTGGATAGTAGAGTTTAATAAATTGTAAATTGGAAATTCAAATTTTTGAATTCCAACATTGGGCGGGAATGTAGTTTTTTTTATGTTTTAATCACTTTAATGTAAACTAATCAATCCAAAACGGTTTGAGAAGTTGGGGAAAGGTTATTCAAGGCCATAGAATTCATTTGTATAGAGGTTGGGTTGCTGGTACGGATTTTGTATGGACTACTACAGGAAAAAGCAAAAAAAACAACAATTTCTTGCATTTTTCTGGTGCTCTTTTGATGATTTCTTGATTTCTATTGAATATTTGTTTAGTAGGATGGTTTAGGGACTTGTATAAACTTGTTTTGAAGTCATTTGAGTGTCTTAAAAGCAACAACAATCAATTCTTTGTATATTATTGTTGACTGTCCTCAAGAAAGTGCATATTTTTCACTAATTTTGAGGTTTTTCATGGATGTTTGATCCATTTCATGAGGGAATGATGTTGTAACTTGTGAAATGGATCTATTATAACATTTATAATACAAACCTAACAAACTAATGTGTAGGAAAGAGGAATATTAAGGTGTACACCAAAATTGGACAATGCAAAGTGCATGAGGATGGGGGCTAAGGTATAGCAGCAGGAGATCTGCCTTAATAAGGGGAAAGTTTTTGAGTTTGGATTGATTTAATATGTTGAACTAATGGTGAAAAGTCAAGGATTAGGATCTGGAAGTGTTTGGAAGGCCAAGATCCAAGAAGCCCTAGTTTTGAGGCAATTTAGTGAGTGTTTTGTGTTTGAGGGTGTCAAGGGTGTCATAGGTGCCTAAAAACTTGAAAATCCTTGGTTTGGGAACATTTTAAGGTACTGTTGAAAGTATTATAATCTGGAGTTAAGATTTGAGTAGGGTTGCTTTGAAAAAGAGGGCTAATTTGGCCTAGTTTTTGTGGAAATAGCAGGATTTGGGAAGTTTGGTCCAAAACAAGTGCCATCAATGTTTGGGTATGTTGTGTAGGGTCATAAACAACATCTAAAACAATCATTATTTTGGTAATTCCTTTGGGGAAGTTGTGATTAAAGTTAAAAAAATCACCGCAGGAGGCCTAGTTGGGTTAAAAGCCTGGTCAAGGTGCAAAAAGTGAGTTTGTGTTTAAGTCAAAGGTTTGGGGCTTGAAACCAGTCAAGAAAAGTATGTTTGCATCTCTTAAGAACATTCCTAGGGTTTGGTTCCATAGGAGAAGGTTTTGAGTCATAAGTGCATTATTGAGGCTTATCTCCACAACGGTGCCTGGAAGAGATTTGAGACTGCTTCATTGAAATCCTTGAAATCATTGTGTGTTGCCAAAAGTCCCATAGCCTCTACATCAGAGTGGTATCAGAGTAGTGAGTAGGTCCTTTAGGGATTGAAGAATCAGCAATGGCACCTAAAAATCAATTGTCAAGAGAGTTAGAGGAGTTAAAGGAAATCTTGGAAAGGGAGAGAAGGGAAAGAAGAGAACAAGAAGCAGCAAGAGAGCAGGCCAGAGCAAGGGAAGAAATGCAATGGAGAAGGGAGAGAGATACTATGCAAGAAAGGATAAACAACCTTGAGAGAAATAGAAGAGAAGAGCAAGAAAACCAAGAAGATAATGATGAAGATGAAGAGCATGTGAGGGTAAATCAAGAACAACCAGCAGTTGAGATAGAAGACCTTGAGGAAAGGAGGTTAGTGAGGTTGATGAAAGTAGTACAAGGTCATGGAGGAAAGGGTCACATAGACTTGCCTATCTATCAAGGGAAGATGGATAGTGAAGAGGTGTTGGGATGGCTTGATGCCTTAGAAAACTATTTTGAGTTTGAAGAGATGGATGAAAAGAGGAAGGTTAAGTTTTCCAAAACCAAGTTGAGAGGCACAACATTGACATGGTGGACTAGTTTTTAGAATGATAGGATGGCTAGAGGATTGGCAAAAGTTTCTACATGGGCAAGGATGAAGAGTTTGGTCAAGGAACAATTCCTACCATCTTATTACACAATTCATGTGAAGAGGATGAGGCAGAATTTAAGACAAAAGGACATGGATGTGATGTCCTATACTGATAAATTTCACAAGCTTAGTATCAGAGGAGGATATAAGGAAGAAGATGAGAAAGTAGCTAGGTATATCAATGGCTTGAGGTATAATCTACAAGATGAGATTGGT
>VDFB02026463.1:0-64834 GCA_007258455.2 Sequoia sempervirens | reverse complement strand
CAGCTTTTTCCCTCCCTCTATTTCTGATTCGTTGGGTTCACAATTTCTAAATGTAAAATAAAAAACCACGGGAAAAAAACATCCAGCCAATCAAAAATTCAAAGAAACCACCAAGAAATTCCACTCATAAAAAAATGCCACGGACCATAGGATAAACGATTATATCATCACCTGGCAGGAGTTCCAAGATTCCTTAATGCTAAAAAATCAGCCCATCAAAAACATTAGTCTCCGCCTAAAAGGCAGCCCGACTAACAACACCTTTAGAGTGGAGTTTAAAACCTATTTTCTTAATGTTTGTACTCGTTTATTGTTGTTAAAAATGAATGGTTAGTTTGACAATCATATGACCGTGGAGGACTATTCTCCCCCCCACCTAGGTGAAATGAATTGATATCCCGATAAGAGGTTTAGGCCCAATAGGGAATAGATTGATCCACCTATCCATCAAGTTACAAGGTGTGTGGGAATAAAAATGGACTGAGCATGTTACACACAAAATCTAGTTGGTCAACTATCACAAGTGCACTAAATATAGAAGTACTATTTTCTAAATAACTTTATTTCTAAAATCAACAAAGGGAACTACTTTGGGTCAACTTACTCGGTGATTGAAACATTGATTGAAATCTTGGAGTATATTTCATTGGATGATCATGTCTCCATGAAGTTCAAATCCTCATTCAACCCCAAAACAAAGTCAAACACTATGACAAGACATGAAACACTTGATCTCATTGTGACCTCAACCTATGAAATCATCTTACACCATATGCATTGATTCTTTAGGAGACATGGCCAAAGTGTGGTCCTTGACACAACTTAACTATAGTTAGCCCCACCCCTACCCCTATTGAGGAAAGAAATTAGAGCAGGGATATTCAAATAAAGAAGCATGCTACATATAGTATTAGTTTAAAAAATCAACAAAGAGAGAAATTGTTTCTAGTAGTAACATGCTCATGACACTAACAATCCTTCTCAAATGTGTATGCCATATTCTATACATAATATGCTTTAAAAACTACTTTCTATTTGAAATAAATCTTGGGGCTCAAATTTAGAATGAAGTTTCAAGCTTGTCTTGCTACCCTAATTTGAGATCTGATGAACTAATTTTGATTGCAAATGTTGGTTCATAATTTAAAATTATTTTTCCTCCTTATTGATTTGAAACCATTTAATTATTTACAATTGTCTTTATTGACATTTGTATCATCGCTCATAAGCTTGATTACTTGCCATGTGTGTGTAGTGTCATAAATTGCTAATAGTTGCAATTTCACACTATGTTTCATGTCCACTTTGGTGTCCATTCTCTTAGTGTTTGTGTAGGCTCATTTCAACTCTTGCATCATCATTTTTCCTTCTCAAGGTGCTCACACCTTCTTTTTCAGGGTCACTTCTTCATGTCACTTTTGCATTTACCTTATGTTTTTCTTCTCTATTCATTTTTAGCATAAATTATTTGGACACTAGCGCCTAGGGCGACAATTTTTTGTTCGAAAGTCATTTTTGGGCGTTTCCCCACTTGTCACCTTCCCAAGTTAGTGAATTTTTTTTGATATTCTTCGAAAGATTCTCGACAATCTTCCTTTCCCTTCTCCTCTCTTTCTTAAAACATCTTTTCATTTTAAAATAGTTCTCTCCCTCTCTCTTGGCTCTCACATCACTCTCAACTTTACACACAACTCTCTCAAGCTATTTTACAACATTCTCTCTAACTCTCCTACTCTCTTTGGTTTTGTCAAGTCTTTAAGGTAACAATTTTATTTTATTAGTACAAACATATCTTATCTTGTACCTCCAATCACCTTGGGATTATCACATCCCTTCTCTCGTTTTGTCATTGTTCTTATATTTAGATGCACTTAGAATAAGAACACAAACATTATTTTCTCTCTATTTTGATTGCTCATGAAGGTCAAAAGACCAAGATGTGGGTTGACTAAGGCAAGCCCCAAAACAACCCCAAACATTTTTCCTTTCCTTTGTGTGTGTAAGTATTTTGAGAGCATTCAATTGCGTAGATGTTTGCAAGTGATTTATTGTTTATAAATTAACTTTTGTTATTTATTTAAATCATTTAAATCTTGGTTTGTTTATTTATATTCTGTTGTGTGGTATTTGCTGACGCTTTCTTGTTTTTGGGTTTTGCGGTTTAGTTGATTTTTACATTTTCCAGGTACTTCCCTTACATTGTTCATAAAAATGACAATGATATGCGTAAACATTGGTATGACATGCTATCATCCTCGCCAGTGATTTCCTCCTTCGAACCCCAGGTTCTTTGTTACTCGTACTTTCTATTTTTGTTATTAAAAAAGATATTATTTTTCTATTTTCATATATTTTCACAAGTTTATTTTCCCTTCAATAATTTTAGCTATTTGATTTGATTTGAGTATGGAATATAATCTCAAAAGAACCTAATTTTCCTTTTTTGAGAGTTGAAGTTCCTACATCACATTTTGGTGAATTTGACATGAATACATCACTTCCTTATTGTCAAGGTTCGATATATCTTGGTGAACCTGACATTTTACACTTCTTTGTTGTTGTGGTTCACTACATTTTGGTGAACCCATTGCTCACACTTAAAATAGTCTTAGCTAATTTCACAAGAGAAACAACGAAACAGAAAAATGTTTTCTAATTTTTCAGGGCATTGCTCCAAACCCCATTCCATGCTCTTCACATTTTCTAGTTTTATTATTAAATGAATTTATTTTCTCTTATTATATCACTTTCTAGTTTTTCTTAAAATTCTTATAATATCCCCTTTAATGCATGTGATAGTGGCTTAACTCATCCTCTATCACTCTATTCCTTTGATTCCCCCCTTTTTTTAAGGATATTTTAGCGTAAGATGATGAAATCATCGATATTTTTGTGAACATTACTTTACCTTCACTTCATTCCAATGCTCTCCCCTCCACTGATGAAGCATTAGTGGATGAATAATCTCATATCACATTGGATTCTCCATGGATAGATGTTGAGAATATTTCTTCTATTCCTTCTTTTACATCTCATATTCCTCAACAAGAAAATAATAATGCTAATTCAATGATCAATAATGAATTTATTTTACCTAGTAAGGGGATGTTGGATAAGTCTGTTAATGTTCAAAATAATCCTTAATATTGTCCTAAAATATTTTTGGATGCAACACTTGATTCTCCTCCACTTCCTCATCCTAAAATACCTATGGATACAACACTTTACTCTCCTCCATCTTCTTTTCCTATAATAAGCATTTGTGGTGTTCATAACACACGACAACCTTTGGGTTATTATCTTCATGTTGCTAAGCATATTAATTTTAACGTGCCTTTGGCTAATGACTACACATTGGTATCCCACATGTATAACACTCAAAGAAATAAAAAAAACATTGATATCACGTCTCTTCTACCTTCTCAACATATTCTTCCATCTGCACCCAAAACTTTTTCAAATTCCTAGGGAGAGTATGATCTTATTGCAAAACTTTGTGTTACTCCTGCTAATATCTCTCTCTAGGATCCTCTTTAAACTTATCATATTTATCATGTAATGATTTAGGAGGCTCTACAAAAGATCCTTGTGTCATGTTTTGCTAGACCGAATGATGCGAATGCTTTAAAGGAATATATTCGCTCTTATACTCCAGAAATTATATTCCATCAACATGGAATTCCTCCTCATAAAGTACAAACTCTATTTGTTTTCTTATGATAATTGTTGATATTAATAACATAGGTATCAGATGCACTCTCATTGATCCTAGATTGGGACTCAATATAACTTGTGTTAATTTATTACTAGATATCGATGTGGATCCTTATCCCCTTGCTCCTACCTCTCTTTCTATTTGTGGGTTTGATAATGTTGGTTGAAAAGCTTTAGGCACCATAATATTGCATTAGTAGCTAGGACCCCTTACCTTACCTACCCTAGTATATGTTATGCCACATGATCTATCATACAATAGTTTTCTAGATAGATCGTGGATCCATACCATTCGTGGAGTCCCATCTACTTTGCACTATTCTATAAAATTTGTCCATAATAATAAATTGCATACAATAAAAGTAGATCCTAACTCCTTTCAATATTGTCAACAGGTTGGATCAGGTCATGTGAATCCTTCTCTTCATTCTCTTCATAACTTTGTACCTTCTTCTACAATAAAATTTGAAACACCATTACTACACTTTAATGATGATGATGTTCCTTCTTCTAATGCATGCCTTGGTGATGATTAGGGATCCTTAGACTTCACCCTTGTGTGCTGGTGAGTATACGGTTGACCCTTCTAACTTTGACATTTCTTCATTTAATAGGATCTGCATTCTCTTGCTAGAATCAATCATTTTTTCTTCTATAAATTCAATTAGCACTTCTTCTCAAACATGCACTTATACTTCTTATTTTTCCAAGGTTAGTGATGTTTCCTCTCCTCTCTCTAATTTGGAGACACATTATGGGATTAGCTGTAAAATTATTTCTAAATACAGATACAAAGGAAATGGTCTAGGGTGCATGAAACAAGGATTTGAGGTCCATGTGGAACATTTACTACACCTTTCTATAGTGGGTTTGGGTTACCATCCTTCTCCTTTTTTAACATCCCCTCCTCCATTGTCTAATGTCTCTATGATCTATTCTTTTGAAAAGTTAAACTTTTATCCTTGAGAGAAATGATTGCTTCTTGCTCCTACTTTATCTAAGTAGGAGAATATCTTGTTGAGGCTTCTCAAATCCCATTTGATCACTCTTCCTCCTACACATGAGAAATTTCCTAAACATATTCAATTAAAAAAACTTCCTTTCTACACATATCATCACCATGTGAACATCACTTTACCTTCACTTCATTCCAATGCTCTCCCCTCTAGTGATGAATCATTAGTGGATGAATACTCTCATATCACATCGAATTCTATATGGATAGATGTTGAGCATATTTCTTCTATTCCTTCTCTTACACCTCGTATTCCTCAACAAGAAAATAATAATGTTAATTCAATAATCATTAATGAATTTATTCCACATAGTAAGGGGATGTTGGATAAGTCTGTTAATGTTCAAAATAATCCTTC
The DNA here is from genome assembly GCA_007258455.2 of Sequoia sempervirens. Lineage (NCBI taxonomy): Eukaryota > Viridiplantae > Streptophyta > Pinopsida > Cupressales > Cupressaceae > Sequoia > Sequoia sempervirens. The sequence goes on along the minus strand of VDFB02026463.1, from coordinate 59,747 downwards.
TTGTCCTCAAATATTTGTAGATGCAACATTCAATTCACCTCCACCTCCTCATCCTAAAATACCTCTGGATTCAACACTTGAATCTCTTCCATATTCTTTTCCTATAATAACCATTTGTGGTGTTCCTAACACAGGACAACCTATAGGTTATTATCTTCATGTTGCTATGTATATTAATTTTAATGTGCCTATGGCTAATGACTACACATCAGTAGCCCACTGTAGAGAAGGGGGACCCGTCACCCTTGGGAATCTAGGTCATAAAAGAGTGCCAAGGAATGGAATGCCCTAAACTACCTCGAGTTTACTAGACAAATAAAAAAGGACAAGGTATTGAGGCTGAAAAGGAAGGGAAAATGGCTTACTGCTTTCCTTTTGCTAAAACTAGATGTTCACAAGGTCAGAAGGGCCGATTTCCAAGGTTCAGTTTGCTGCTCAAATAACTCACTACCCAAGGACAACAATGCGGATCTTGGACTCCAACACAATGATATAGAGTCCATACTAAGGAAACCTACTAATTGCCTATGTGAGGTTTTATGTTATGACAGAATACAAGAAAAGTGTAGAAAATACAAATATAATGAAAGAAACATTGGAAATAAGCTATTGCGAAAATGACAAAGTGAGAAGGAAAATGTACCTTTTCACCCACAAGTTGATTCTTCAAGTAGCTCCACTCAAAAATACCTACACACACAAAAAATGAGAAAAATATTGGGCTGTATTCGAGGTTTGCCTCAATTAGACCCCTATTTTGGTGTTCCCATCTCCACAGATAGCCGCAACATATAAAAATCAATAAAGGAAAGTAGAAAGGAAATAGTCTTGCTAAGCAGAGAGCACAAACAACTAGGATTCTACTCAATAAATAGGATGATGCAAATGGACAACAAATAACAATATCACCTTCTCAACTATGAGAAATCAAGGCTAATAGTGGAAGGAAGAAGCATGGCGATCCTCCAATGGTGATGGTATTGTGACAAGAACATGGTGTTGGAGCGAAAATGAAGAGCTTACAACCAAGAGAAGTGGTGTAGAAGCATAAGAATGAGAGTAGAATGCTAGAAAGAGTGAATCAAGTGAATAAAAGCAAAAATAGAGTAAAGGAATGAAATTTGATTGATTTGAATTTGCAAAAGGGAGGTAGAAGGGTCAAATTTCATCGATCAAGGAGGTAGGAGACATTACACTTTACACCCAATAGGAAACGTAATGTTTCTATGGAATCCAGGGGAAAGAATCGTATCAGGGTGGTAGCGCAACATGCAAAAATCCACATGACATGCACATGTCCTCGACATAGATTCCTCCACCGACACAAAAAAATGTGGCCAGGTGGAAGGAGCGAGGTGGCAACAAAGGAATTGCATCATCAGGTTTACATTTTCTAAGGTAGGGGTGATGAAATGCGGAATTTCCTAGGGGTGAAAATTTTCACCATTACATTTTTCCCCCAATATAGTAAGCATGTGTGTCAATGCAAATGTGAGGTAAAGTAGAAAGAGGTTGAAGAGAATATACCTTTACTGTCAAGGAAATAGATCTTTGATCTGACACACTTGGACGTGCAGGAGGTAGCTCTACAGGTTCTCGGTCCTATAGGGAATCCTTGATGTGAAAGAGAAAGAGAGATGGATACATACGTACTCGGTCCTATGGAAATGGTTCTATGGGTTCTCGGTACCACATAAGTTGAACAAAGGCTCTACAGGTTCTTAGTCTTACAAAAAGGAGCTTCACAGGTTCTTAGTCTTGGAAAGGGAGTGCCCCAAGTTCTCGGTCTTGTGGGGCTTGACATGAAAGGATTCTATAGGTGCTCGGTCCTGAAGAGTTTGATGCAAAAGGCCCTTACGGGTGCTTGGTCCTGTTAGGAAAGCTTGATGGTAAAAATTATTTTATAGGTGCTTGGTCCTACAAAGCAACATGTTAAGCTGCAGACAAAACATGTTAGAAAGAAAAGCCAAGAAAAATAGACACGTCACAGAGCAAGAAATTGAAGGAGAAGATTTCAAATGGGTCCCTTCGGGAACCTATTAAGATAACAAGGGGCCCATGCAAAGGGACACTTCGATTTGAAAAGCACAACATTTTTCACAAATGATTCTATCATCAAGGAATCCTTTTGAAAGATCTCTTTCATCAAGGAATTTGATAAAAATAATGCTCCTTCTCAAATGCACATTTTCATACTTCATAAAAAAAAGTACTGCTTTTTCGAAGGAAAGTTTTCAAATTCTTTCACTATGGATTCATTTCCAAAAGAAAAATTTCACTAAGGGGATCCTTGTTGAAGAATGTATTTTGGAGAAATGAAAAAATTCTAGTAAGGGATTCATTGGCCATTGAATTCACCTTATTGAAAATTGGAGAAGTATAGTAGCCCCCCTTAGGATAGTGGGTGCAAAGTAGAGGAGCACGTGGCATCTTAAGGAGAGAAAGGAGAAGCAAGGATGTTGTGGCCTATGTTACATTGCGAGATGTAAATGTGGAAATTCTTTCACGCATGCGAGGGACAACACATAAACACCACAACATCACTAAGCAAATACAGAGGGACAAACAAAGAAAAAAAATGAGAAACAAGTAGAGACAGAGAAATCAAGAGATATGGGGATCTGGGAGTTCAGGGTCAGATCAATTCATATATATAAATAGGTAGCATGTGATGTATGAATGAAAGATCATAAATCCAAAAAGTTTCTAGATTGTGAAGAAGAGCACATGAAGACAAAATGAAAATAAAAAATTGGGTCAACATGGAAGGGAGGCCTAAATTCCCCCAACGCTCTGCATCATCCCCAATCTTCAAAAATCAAAGTCACAACATATAGAAGAATGATGAAACATATAGAGGAATTTCACAACAAATTTTCCAAGCCTGAAACATATAGAGGAAGTTCATGACAAATTTTCCAAGCCTATATCCAAGAACCTACAAGGGTAGCAAGGGTCCTCTAGGTAGGATAAAAAACACACAAATACAAGCACGGTGGGAGCACAACACATACATAATTCTAATCTATAGATAAAGAAGAGTTACCCCTTACTCCTCATCAACTAGCATGCCATCCTATTCCTAATCTAGATCATTATATGAGGGAGGATAGGCCTACAAGGGTGGGATAGTAAGAGGAGTACCCTTTGACTCTCCTGCAACAAGGGCCAAGGAAGAATGCCCCTCGAGGTCTTCTTTGCTGAGCTCTTGTGAGGTAAAGGTCATCAATCTTGCAAAGATCGCTGACAGAGCCATGGCATCATCCACCAAGTTAAACATTCACTTCACTAGAGTGCCATATGTTAACTGGGTGGGAGGAGGCGCTCAAGATCCACTATTGACCTCGTCGAGAGGGGTAGTGAAAATATTAGGGGATGTAGGAGCTGCCTCCGTCACAAGGACAACACAAGCCAAAGCAGAACTAACTCCCAAAGAAGGTGAGACCTTCTTCTAACCAACACTCAAGGTGAGGTCATCCTCTGGCTTACACTTCAATGGAGGATGTTGGATCCCCATGAAATAAGCAGAGCTGGAGGAGGGAGAAGACAAATCCATGAAATAAACCGCTATTGTGTTCGACATGTATATGGGATGAGAAAATGGAGGGATGTCCAGAAGGGACATCAAAAGTGGAGGCTCCAAAGAAGGAGTTATGAACACCTACACACTTTTGGGGTGAGGATCATTAGCACTCGTCGGGGGAGCCAGAAGCAGAACTGAGGCAAGTGGAATTGAAGTAGAAGGAGTAGAAGGAGGAGACATAGTAGAAGGTGCCAAAATAGGAGCTATTGGCTCCCCTTCTATTTTTTGCAAGGCAACTTGTTCAATGACTAGAGCTTTTCTTTTGCACTTGTGCTCATGTGCAAGCTGGTTACATCAGCTCCAGGCACTAGAAGTCATAGCCTAAGAAGGTACATGAGGCTCTTGTTCTACCATAGAAGTTTCCACTACCATTTCCAATGGAAGGATAACCTCCTAGTTAGGGGCAAGAGTAGGGAGCGCAAGAGCAGGTGGAGAAGTAGACATGAGTGCCTTAGTAGTGAGACTCTTCCCATTCATTTCCAGAGGGGTAGGAGGAAGAACAGTGGGAGGCTACGAAGGTCGAGACATGGGGGCCACTCCACGAGGACCTTTCCCCTTGCTGTAAACAATAGGTCTAGGAACTGTGGGCAATATGAGAGGTTTGAACACTTGATGCTTAGCTTTTCACCAAGAAAGCACCATCGAGCTCCCCATGCAAGGCATGGGAGCAAGAGACAAGGATACCATAATAGGGAAAGAAGCGAAAGTGGATGTAGCAGAAGATGTAGAAGAGAAGGGCCCATGGTCACAAACAAGCTTCTCCTTACCCTTTTGATGGGAGGAGGTAGCTTGCTGCTGCACAATCATAGAAGCTTTTATTGAAATGGCATAGGGGTATACTAGATAGGTCACTTTTGGCATTGTTCCCCAATTCTTATACTTGACATAGGCACGATATAACAAGTCTGTCCTCAGAGGGAGCTATCTAATAGAAGCAAGCCAAAAGTGGTCTAACGAGAAGCCCCCATGCAACACTAGTGGTTTGTAACTAGTATCATGCACAATGTGAATAGAGCCCTCATGAGAGAACTTGAGACATTTATGAATGACCGAAGTGATGCCATTCATGGAAACCAACCATTTTATGCCTAGTTTTTCCTTGAATAGGTTTGACTCCAGAATTATGAGAAAGGAGGTATCCATGACCCTGGGTCCTACTATAGAGGAGGGGGACCAATTGCTCAAGACCCTAGGTCACGAGAGGGCCTCAAATGACAGGCTACCCTAATCTACCTCAAGCTAGATGAAAGGTTTAGGAAATTGTGAAGTGTTTAAGGTAGATAAAGAAGGGAACTCTTAGTACCGCCACCTTTCTACTGACCCAAGAGTTTTAGGAGGTCAAGAGAGCAGGTTTCCAAATCCCAGACTATACCTCAAACAACTCTCTGCCAGAGGACGAAAGTGTGGGACATGGATGATAGCATAGCGTACTGGCGTCTCAATGGGGCATTGGTGTCCGTACAAACATAAAGTGTGAAATATAGCCAAAAACTATAGAGATCCTACTAACTGCTTAACATAAAGTAAAAGCTACTAAATAGAAAAACAACAAGAAGAATAATTTAACTACTTGAATCACAAAATGAAAAAAGAGGGTGAGGAAAGCACACCTTCCTACCCATGAGTTAATTATTTCGAGCTCTTCACTTCAACACTAACCTACACACAAAAAAGAGGAAAAGTGTTAGGGCTTGTGTGAGTGAAAAATGTATCAATGTATATGAAATTCAAACACATATTAATAAAACATTAAATCAAGAAAGCTGAAAAAAGAAAACAGAATAAGCAAACCGTGACTGCAGCTTCCCCGAAATCGTCTTATCTCTCTCTAACTCCAGCGTTTCATTGTTTCCAATGGCTCTCAGATTAGCAGATCAAGCTTCAACAAAATGGACAGCTGAAGAACGAGATGTAAATAAAAATGCATACTATGCTAAATGCAAGGCTATGCTAAGATGAAAGTATGGCTGTGATGCTGAAAATGATGTGAATGCATAAGCTGATTGCGTGTATGCGTAGATACATGTAGGTAATCAAAGCTTGGATTTGCACTGACATTTATAGAGTTTTCGAGAGGATTCGATTGGCTGATTCGATCAACGGCCCAGATTAAACTTGTTCGAATGGACGGTGGAAGATTTTTGAAAGTGGAGAAGGAGATAGAAGGTTTCCCTTTTCCTTCAATTTTCGTCATTGAGATCCGAAGGGAAATTTCCATTTCGAAGAGTGAGTTTAGAATGAGTTAGAATTAAATAAAATATATTTATTTAATTTGTAAGTGAAGATGGATATGGAAACTCACATAATTAAATAAATCTTATTTAATTATGTTTTAGATATGAAATTAGAGTGAGGAAAATATTAAATAAAATATTTAATATTTAAATTGATTATGGGATGAAGATAATATTCCATTATTTGAATATTAAAATATTCAAACTTTAGAATGATATGATAATTAAATATAAATAAATTATGAAAATTTATTTAATTTAATTAAGCGAAAGGTGGAAGGTGGGAAATGTCAATAATTAAATCAAATTATTTATTTAATTAAGGTAGAAGAATTAGAAAATGAACGATATAAATAAATAATTAAATTTATTTATATGTAGATGACTTTAGGAGAATTAATTAAATAATTCATATTTAATTAATTAACAAGCTTAATCATGACCATTTTTAGACGTATACATTTTTCCCCTCTTTGAAGTGATGTGTAAAACACATTGCTTCAAAGAAAATAAGATTTTGCCCCAAATATGCTTTCGATATTTCTGCTGATGATGCCCCCTCGGGAGGTAAATTACGGATGAGAGAGAGAGTGATTTAGCTCTCGACAAATGATGGAAAAGAAATGTTCCATTTTGAAAAATAAAGTCAAAAGGAAGCAAAACTTACCTTTGTTTGACCTTTAAAAGGTAAGAAAGGATAAAGAGACAAATCATTTGCACTTTTTAACTTGGTGAATACTATAGCTCTGAGAGTGACCTTGCGACATGGAGATTCCTTATCATCGCCACCGATTTGAGAGATCTCGCCGATACCAGAGGCCAACAGCATACGGACCACCGGTGAGTCGATCTAACCTCATGTGCTTCTGAATTTGTACGTTTTTGAATTGAAATTTTATGTTTTCCGCGGATTTTATGTTCGAAAATGACGTTTGCGCGCTTTCGATAAAAACCGTGGCGCTTAGGGTAAAAATAATAGCGCATATAGCATAGATTTTGAAGATTTAGGAAAAACCAGTTTAGCACTTACGATAAAAACAAATGCGCATATATGGTAGGATAGAAAAATTTAGGAGTAAAGCGCATATAGGGAAAACAGTGGCACATAGAGGGAAAACGCGCATCCAGTGATTAAAGTCGCGCTTAGGATGACTAAAGTTGCGCATATGGGAAAACGCGCATAGAGGATCTATTTGAGCGCATTGAGTGAAAAGAACGGCGCATACGGGTTTTAGCGCATCCCGTGAAAAGAACGGCGCATATGGGTTTTAGCGCATATAGTCCACAGAGTAGCGCATATGGTAAAAATAGGCAGAATTGATGTGTTGATGATAGGAAAGTGAAAATGATGATGAATATTGCTTCCTTAGTCAATAGATAAGTAAATTGTCATGTCATTATGCTAATATGGATAAAAATGATAGAATAATCGAATGATTGATTGATAACTTTGCTTCCTAAAGTAGAAAAACAAAGAGTAATTGTCTGATAACTTTGCTTCCCATGAATGAAAAACAAAGAGTAGATTGAACTGATAACTTTGCTTCCTAGAGTAGAAAACAAAGAGTAAATGTGAAATAAATGATTGATATGACTTCTGATAAATTTGCTTTCTGTGATAGAAAAAAAATAGTAATTGATCGTAGAGCAGATTTGATATGATATCCAGCTAGATAGATTGTGTATTAGTTTCCTTGATAGGATTGATTGTATGATATGGGTCGTTGATTTGATGCATTGATATGAGTCATTGATATGGGCCTAATATAGTTCACTGATATAGGTCACTTGATATAGGTCACTAATAGATATGAGTCTAATTGATTTTAGTTGAATGATTGGTATGATTCTGATGAATTATCCTTGTGATGAAAATAGGAGGTTTTCAAAAACCTCCAGATTAGAGAGCGACACTCGGCAGGATGGGATAGGATACCCGAGTTGACACCTGCTGACATAGCTTTGATAGATACATGTGGTTTGAGATCCTTGTTGGCGATGCCGCCGATTCGGGTCAACAGAGGATTGTTGACGGCATTGGCAGAGCGATGGCATTCGGAGCACAACACCTTTCATATGCCGACTGGTGAGGTGACAGTGACTCCGGAGGATGTGTACAGGATATTATGTATCCCAGTGGTTGGTGCCCTTATGTATTATGATCACAAGGAGCTGGGGGGTACAGATGCTTTGAGGAGAGTGTATGATGATGCACATATAGCTGGGTACTGGGTACCGTGGGCTGACTTTCGAGGATATCCAGCCTTGCCTGTAGTTTTGGGTGCGTTCATTGAAGGTCTCCTTTGTCCGGATCACCAGACAAAGGGATTATCAGTGGGATGGGGCAGGATTTTGGAGCAGATGTTGCTACAGCTGCGGAGATATGCATAGGGGAGTTGCATGTTAGCACATCTTTATCATGATTTGCATCAGGTGGTGTACAGGGGTTCTTCTAGTTTGTCGTGCGGTGTGACATTGCTGTAGATCTGGGCATGGGAGCATCTTTTTGTGACGAGACCAGCGTGCCCCAGAGTTAGGCCACCAGGTAGGCCTTATATATATATGTATGCTATGTTCCTTACCAAGCCCAAGTTGGGCAAGGTAGATTACTGGAGGCGACTGCTAGATGATATGGATACGATGGTATGGAGACCATATCTTGATTGCGAGCCATGGGCTACAGATGATCTCGAGATGCCGTTTGTATGCATTCCTCAATTCTTGATAGGGAGGACTCCCTTTATTCTTGAAAGGTTTTTGGCGTTGCGGGTGCAGAGACAGTTTGGATTTATGTAGGGGATGCCATAGGGGGTTGCACACTACGCCCGAAGAAGAGATGAGGCTGGATGGGGGCCATGTATTTCTTATCAGATAGTGTATACAGAGTTCCAGTCATTAGCGCCTGAGGCATGGGCTGATAAGCGAGACATTGTGGATGCTGGTATGTCTGATGAGTATTCAGCATATTTTCACACACATCCCTTTCCACGGTTTACTAGTCCTGATGAGCCAACACCCATTCTGGTAGCACCACAGCCAGGGGCAGTGAGATAGGAGGATGTGGCCGACGGTGAGCAAGGAGCAGTTGGAGGAGAGGAGGTGGAGAGCGGAGATGAGGAGGAGAGTTCCGATGGGGATGATGGAGATGATGGTGGGGATGAGGGACATGTATTTGGGAGGTCGAGGCTGGATATTCTGAGGGGTGTCCAGATCATGCGGCGACCGAGGACAGGGATTGGGCGACGGACAGTGATCCGGATGGGATCCTCATCTCAGCAGGGGCAGATAGCCACGCTTTAGGCCCAAGTGTAGACACTACAGGGATAGCAGGGGCAGTTATAGAGTTAGCACAAACATTTATTGTACAGCTAGATGCACAGCTGGCACAGGCTCAGGCACTGGCACAGGCACAGGCATAGACACCTACCCCAGACCCACACTTAGCCCAGGTGATGACAGAGAGAGATGCATTTAGATGGAGGGCAGTAGAGGCTGAGGGTGTTGCTCAGAGGCTGATGGGCACTATAGAGAGTGCGTCACTGTGGGATGCCATTGCAGAGGGAATGGAGATGGCGAGGGAGGCCGAGTATTACAGGGTCAGATACAAGGAGCTGTGTCCTCCTGATCGCAGAGAGCCATACCCATGGTCCCATAGCAGGACCAGGAGTAGATCACGGACACATACACAGAGCAGGGGAGTGACTGGGCCTTGGCGGGACCTAGACGCAGGTACTAGTGGCAGGCCACCTCCTTCCGGACCAGCTCCATCAGGGGCATCGACCAGTTAGCAGATATAGTGCACATATGCGTACCATTTTTGGAGCATGTATATGGATTTTTGATCATATCTGATGTATTTCACTTTGGACATGTTAGTTTCATTGGACATTTGGACATTTATATCATTTTTTGATGAGTGATGATATGCAGCGGCGATGATTGTTTTTGATGATGTGATGTGCATTTATGATATGATTTATGTGATATGCATTTATTTCTGTGTTATGAATTTTGGTATGCATTTGAATGAGTTGATGACTAACATGGTATGTAGGATGATTATGATGTTTTTATTATGATGATGATGATTTAATAATGTGTACTAATGATGTCATGCAGGTGGATGAATGTATGTATGGAATGTTTATTTTTGGATTGTTCAATGCAGGTAAAAAATGATAATATGATGAAAAATGAATGTTGTGTTCATGATATGCATTATGAATTTTGTATGATACCATGATATGATATGATGTATGATAAAAGGATATGTGATGATAATATAATGATTTGTAATAAGAATGAACGGATAAATGAAATGATAAATGGGATTATAATGATAATGAAATGATAAAGAAATGAAATGATAGTTAATGACGTGAAATGATAATTAATGATAAGAGAATGAAATGGGATGATATGAGATGTTAATGAAAATAATAAGAATGATAATATATGAAAGAAATGAAATGAATGATGATGCAATGAATGATAAAAAATGAAATGAAAATGAAATGATAAAATGATAATGGTAATGAAATGTTAAATGATATAAAATGGAATGTGAAATGGAATGTTAAATAATAATGAAATGGAATGTTAAATAATAATGATAATGAAATGTTAAATGATAGTGATAATGAAATGGAATGTTAAATAATAATGATAATGAAATATTAAATGATAATGATAATGAAATGGAATGTTAAATGATAATGATAATGAAATGTTAAATGATAATGATAATGAAATGGAATGTTAAATAATAATGATAATGAAATGTTAAATGATAATGATAATGATAATGAAATGGAATGTTAAATAATAATGATAATGAAATGGAATGTTAAATGATAATGATAATGAAATTGTTAAATGATAATGCTAATGAAATGATGATGAAATGATAATAATGATAATGAAATGTTAAATGATAATGATAATGAAATGGAATGTTAAATAATAATGATAATGAAATGTTAAATGATAATAATAATGAAATGGAATGTTAAATGATAATGATAATGAAATTGTTAAATGATAATGCTAATGAAATGATGATGAAATGATAATAATGATAATGAAATGTTAAATGATAATGATAATGAAAAATGATAATGATAATGAAATGGAATGTAATAAATGTTAAATGATAATGATAATGAAATGTTAAATGATAATGATAATGAAATGGAATGTTAAATGATAATGATAATGAAATTGTTAAATGATAATGCTAATGAAATGATGATGAAATGATAATGAAATGAGAATGAAAATGCAATGATAAGATGATAATGCTAATGAAATGATGATGAAATGATAATTGAAATGAGAATGAAAATGCAATGATAAGATGATAATGCTAATGAAATGATGATGAAATGATAATGAAACAAATGTTTGCATTGTCCTCCACAAATAGTCCAAAGAAAATATGACAACCATTGGCCTTTCTAAACTCTTGATGCAAATCCAATATGCAGTTATGTATAATGACCTAAAATGAAACATCTAAATGAAACCAACCATTTTGTTGAGCCTTTTGGCTAGCCTGCTTAAATCATCATAGAGCGTTTGAAAATGTTGGAAGTGTGTACAAGCATCAATGTGGAAATTAGCACCAATGATGACCTGAGTACAACTTTCATGATTTTTGATATAGCAAGTGAACACAAGCATCTAAGTATAATTGAACCAAGATGACCTGAGCATTTCTTGTGTGAACAGACAAAGACTAATCACCATCTGATGCAAATTTGGAACTGTCATCAATGATAAACTTTGGAAATCATGTCTCGCAACATATTTGCAACAGATGGATGATTAACCTCAATACAACAGACAAAGAAAAATCATCCTCTTTCCTTGCCACTCTAGTTCAGTACATCATCGAGTGTGCTCCAGAGAAATGATATCAAAAAGTAAACAACCATTATTCAAAAATGAAATACTGTTATTCCAAACATTAGTTAGATTATAGATCATCCAGATATGAGTCATGATAAGGTACGCAACTGAAAGTTATTGTGATATGGATCAATGATTGGATGTTTTGGTTTAATTTGGTTGTTTTTTTTTCGTATGATTGGCTTCAATGTCATTGTCTCACTGTTTTGGTAAAACCTGAAAGTTGATTGCCCCTAGTATGCCCATGTTTTCCCTTGGTATTGACACAACTTGCTGAAATGAATATGTACAATAGTCAAGCCATAGTAAAACGTTATCGCTCGAGGTAAATAATGATAGCATGGTGCTGGTGTGGCCCTAAGATGATGGAAAAGATGCATGAAAATGACGGCTGAAAAGTTAAGTGCAGGATGAACTAATAGATGGAGAGCTACAAATAGCGTCTGTTTACCAGATTTTCACTATTTGTTTTTATTGTATTTTTCATGTCAATAGGCTGCCTATTGTCAGGTTTTCACCCTATGACTTTTTTTTTTTTTTTGGTTGCTACCGAGATGCCTGTTTGCCAGGTTTTCACCAGGGTAACTATTTTTTCAGGACTTTTTCTACTATTTTGGATTTTTTCAGGACTTTTTTTGATTTTTTTTTTGTATTTCTTCAATATTTTTTCTGATGATGATAACCGCTTTAGACATAATACTTTTTTAGGTGCATGTTGTTGATAGGTTCGTCAAACAGGTCCCCTTCTGGCGTCGATAATTTGTAGGCTCCTGAACCATAGACTGCGATAACCACATAAGGATCTAGCCAATTTGGTTCAAATTTTCTTTTCTTTTCTCTGTCTTGCTGATTGCGTGGGTTCTCTTTCAGAACAAGATCACCCACCTGAAAAGTATGTGGCTTTACTTTGTGATTATAGCTGTGAGACATCATCTGTTGATATGCTTTTAAATGATCAGCTGCTCTTTGTCTCTTTTCATCTAGGAGTTCCAGTTCTTGGAGTCGAGAGACTCTGTATTCATCATCTGTTGTAAGACCTTTCAATGATACTCTAAGTGAGGGAATCTCAACTTCTAAAGGTAGTATGGCTTCTGCTCCATAGACAAAAAAATGGTGTTACTCCTGTTGGCGTGCGAACACTGGTTCTGTAGGCCCATAGAGCGGGATTGAGTTGAACGTGCCAATCCTTCCCTGACTCATTCACAGTCTTCTTCAAAAAATTTAATATTGTTTTATTTGAGGCCTCTACTTGGCCATTCCCTTGTGGATAGTAAGGTGTTGAATATCTATGCTGAATGTGAAATCTCTCACAAAGTTCATCAACATCCTAATTTTTGAACGAACGTCCATTGTCTGTAATAATGGAGTTGGGAATGCCATACCGACAAATAATATAGTTGAGTATAAATGATGATATTTGTTTGCCGGTAACTTTAGTAAGAGGGACTGCCTCAAACCACTTGGTAAAATAATCTGTAGCTATGATGATGAACTTATGTCTGTTCGATGAAGAAGGATGAATCTTGCCCACTAGATCTAATCCCCATTGAGAAAATGGCCAGGTTGGTGTGAATGGTTGAAGTTCCTGTGCAGGAGCATGAATGAGATTCCCATGAATCTGACATTTTGAGCATGTTTTCACAAAAGTGATGATTCCCTCTCCATTGTAGGCCAGTAGTAACCCATTCTAATCAATTTCTTGGATAAGGCCAGTCCACTCGAATGAGTACCATAGATTCCACCATGAACTTCTTGTAAAGCTTTGTCAGATTCCTCACGTTCAAGACATCGGAGTAAAGTACCATCAAGACCACGGCGATAAAGGGTGTCAAAGATAAGAGTGTAGCGAACGGATTGGCGGATAAAATTGCGTTTTTGGTTATGGGATAAATCAGGTGGCAAGATATCGTCTTTGAGGTAGGCATAAATTTTTCCATACCAAGGTGAATCAAATCCTACCAAGTGGCAAATGATTTGGCTTTCAGGTGTATCATAAGTAGGTGTAAATGATTGTTCCACCAGAAATTCATAATGATTCTGAGTTTCTGGGAGTTGTAACAATGATGCGATCATAGCCATGGCGTCGACTGCTTTATTATCAAGCCTTGGAATTTGTGTGAATTTGATGTCCACATAATATTTCTTGAAGTCATCAACCATCTTTTTAAATGGTGATAGTTTCTCATCTTTGGTTTGATAATCATCATTGATCTGATAAGTGACCAGCTATGAGTCGCCATACACCTGTAATTATGTAATTCTCCATTCCAGTGCTATTTTAAGCCTAGTGATCAATGCTTCATATTCGACTATGTTGTTGGTGCATGGAAACATCAGCCTATATGATCGAGGAATGGTGTGTCCTTGAGGGGTGACGAAAAGTATGCCTTCCCCCAATCCATGTTGAGTGAAAGAACCATCAAAATATAAGGACCATGGTTGTTTAGATTTTGCAGTAAAGACATCAACATTTGGAAATTCAATGTGCAGGGGATGATCTGCTTGTAGTGGTGCTTCAACTAATTGATCAGCGATAACTTGTCCTTTGATTGCCTTGCGATCAACATAATGGATGTCAAACTCACTCAGAATCATTACCCACTTTGCTAACCTTCCTGTCAATGATGCTTTGCTTAGCAAATACTTAGTGGATCAATCTTTGAAACCAGATTGATTGTATGGGTTAACATGTAATGCCAAAAATTCTGTGAAGCAAAAACTACTGCCATACAAGCCTTCTCAATAGAAGTGTAATTGAGCTCATGACTTGTCAATGTTCTACTGATGTAGTAGATTGCACGTTCCTTTCCTGTAGAGTCTTCTTGCGCTAGCAATGCCCCCAGAGATGTTTTTGTTGCAACAATGTATAAGATCAGTGGTTTGTCTGGATTTGGTGGTATGAGAACTGGTGGAGTCATTAAATACTGCTTGATTTGTTGAAAATCCAATTCACATTTGTCATCCCACTTGAAAGGAACATTCTTATGCAGTAGATGTGTGAAAGGTAAACTTTTATCAGCCAATTGTGCAATGAACCTTCGTATAGACTGCAGTCGTCCCTGTAGTGATCTCAACTGACTGATGTTCTTTGGTGGAGGCATTTCCATAATTGCCTGTACTTTTGTAGGATCTACTTCAATTCCTTTTTCTGAAATAATGTACCCCAAGAGTTTTCCAGATTTGACCCCAAAAACACATTTATTAGGGTTGAGACGAACTTTGAATTTCTCTACTCTCGCGAATATTTTGGATAATATTTCAAGATGTCCTTTGGTGTATGATTTTGCTAATATGTCATCTACATAATCTTCCATGAAGATATGCATCATGTCATGAAATATTGTAGTCATGGCTCTTTGGTAGGTAGCCCCAACATTCTTTAGACCAAAAGGCATGATTTTCCAACAATAAGTTCCCCATGGACATGTGAAAGCTGTTTTCTCCTGGTCTTCAGGTGCAATCTTGATTTGGTTGTAGCCAGAAAAACCATCCATTAATGAATACATGGCATGGCCAGCTGTCATATCAACTATGGTGTCAATATTTGGCAATGGGAAGTCATCCTTAGGACATGCTTTATTAAGATCTCTAAAATCTATGCATATTCTCATAGTTTTATCTAGTTTGGATACAGGAACAATGTTGGAGATCCATTCCGCATAGGCGATTGGTCTTATGAAGCCCACATCAAGGAGTTTTCTCAGTTCTTCCTTAACCAATAATGCAACATGAGGGTGCATCTTTCTGAGTTTTTGTTTCACCGGCTTGGCCCCTGGTTTGATAGACAAGTGATGCATGATAAGATCAGGATCAAGACCAGGCATGTCAGCGTAAGACCATGCAAAATTTACTTGATTTGCTTTCAGGAATTCCATGAACTTTGGTATTTCTTTTTCTGTCATTGATGCAGCTAACTGTAAAATTCTTGGTTTGTCAGAAGTCTCAAGATTGACAGCATTTGTAGGCTCAATCAGAATAGGTGATCGCTTATGGTAGTGCTCTGGGAGAGTGTCAAGATTCCCATCGTCTGGTGCCTCAAAGAGGTTTTTACCATCGGATACGCTCTTTATTTTATCTTTTGTTTGATCTAATACTACCAGATTCTGGTTTTCACCATTAGATCTTTCTTTTCTGTTTTTACTTTTGCAGCTAGGAGGCTTGACACTCTCTTGATCAAAAAATCTATGTCAAAAATCGCTAGTGGAACAATCATTTATATCTTTTGCAGAAAGGAAGTTTATGATAGCTTCGTCACTTGGAAACATAGGTATATTGATAGGTTTGGTTGAATCCCAATCAATGAGATCAGGATAAATTAAAGATAGTGGATCGTCAGGTTGTGTGAAATCAGCTATGGTTATAGTCATAACGGAGTGGTCTGTAGGATCCGAGGTGTGGGGTGGGTCAATGATGATACTATCCTCATAATAGTCTTGTTCATTTAGATCTGACTTAGTATCACTAGAATCATAGTCAATTTGTGGTTCAGATTCTTGCGGTTGGGACCCTAAACCTTGACCTTCAATTAGAGTTGGGGCGTACTGGTGTATTACATCAACCTCTTTGTCCCTCCATAACTCATTATTGTAAATGGTGTCCCATTCATATTTAGTAGAGTCTGTGTCAGAATTGTTATCCAAGAATTTCTGAACTGTTGTCAAACATGCTTCTTGTGAATCTGAGCCTTCTTGCAATGTGAAGACAGTGCCATGTAGTTGTTTGGATGTGCTTTCTTTGGAGTGAGTATCATAACCCAATCCAGTTTTCTCTTTTGCAGTGAGTCCGCGGAGGTGAATGGGTTCAACTACTCCTTCTTTCCTTTTTCCGATAGGACCTTTATCATAGCCCATCTTCTGCATGATTGAATACCATTTTCCATATATGTCCGTGGGTAATTTGACATTAAAGACTGCTTCATCTTCATCTTTATAGAGCCAGTTTAGAATTTCTGTACCCTCAGGATTTTCCATGGGGAAATTTTCTTTAATGAATTGTCCATTAAATTTTGTGATTGGCTCTATTGGTGTTTGCTTTGATGTTGATGCTACTGATATTTGATGTTCCCTGATAGACGGTTATCCATGTGGTCGAGGTGATGTAGGTAAATTGGCAAGACAAAGAGAGTATTCTCCAACTCCATGATCTTTAAATTTCAATTTCTTGTCAAAACTATTGGTCAATTGACTGATTTGTGTGTCAATCTTTAGAGAAGTCCTAGCATGAGCTTCTTGATTGTTAGGGACCAAAGTATCTTGACTGGCTTTTATGTTTGTACAAGTTTGAATATTGCAATTATCAGCGGGTATCGTGATTTCCTGTCCATCATAAGGAAACTTAAGACACCGATGATAGGTTGATGGGACAGCTTGCATTTTGTGGATCCAAGGATGACCCAACAAGATGTTATATGCAAGATCACGGTCCAGTACTTGATAGCAAGTATTCTTTATAACAGGGCCCACTCTGATTGGCAGCATGATTAGACCCTTGGATGCTCTTTCTTCATCATCATAAGCTTTTATGGTAATCTTTCTTTTGAAATCAATGGGTTCTCAGAAAATCCTAAAGCCTTAACCAACTTCATGGTACAGATGTTCAAACCAGCACCTCCATCTATTAGAACTCGTCTGATACGAAACTTGTGAACCATGACTTCTAAGTACAATGATGAATTATGGGGATGAGTTATGGAAACGTCATATTTTTTAGAGAATGAAAGGCAAGTGGGTGAGGACAAGTGTCCTACCATGGCTTGAAATTGGTTCACATCTAGGTTAGTGGATACATTTGTTTCAACAAGGGCTTTTTCGAGAATTTCCTTATGGGCTGGGGAAATTTTCAATAGTTCCAGATTAGAAATTTGAGCGGGGGTTTTCCGAAGTTGATTGACCAAATCATATTGATGTTGAGGTGGAGGTTCAATGGATTTTGAAGAGGCGCCCTTTAAGACAACTTTAGCTTGCACTCTTGTTGTTGCGTTGACTTCTCTATATTCCGCCTTCTTGTTGACTTTAATGACATTCACTTGCTCGTCATCTGTGTAGAGATGATTGATTATATGATCATCATGGATATGATTCACATTTTTTTCAGAAGACACACCCTTTTGATAATTGGGCAAAGGGTTGCGAAATGCTTGGTGGTCTGCGTTGGTTTGTTGATTTCCTTCTATTGTAATGATGTCATTGTCGATTAAGTCTTGAATGGCATTATTCAAGGCTTGGCAGTTATTTGTGTGATGACCTTTACATCGATGATAATCACAATAGTATGCCTCATTCCATGATGGAGGCTTTACACTAGGTTCATAATTTCGTTGAGGCGGCAAAGTAATGACATTTTTGGCCATTAACTCTTTGAATGCAAATTCTAAAGATTGACCAAATGAAGTGAAAGTTCTTCTATTTGAGAAGAATGAAAATCTTTGTGGATTTGAATTTGAGGTGTTCCCTAAGGAATTGTGATTGTTATTGGTTCCTCGGTAACCTTGGTTGTTGGAAGTCCCTTGATTGGGAGTAGAATGTTGATTTATATTGTTCCTCAGAGGAGGAGGATTATTTCCGTGATTTGCAATCGAGTTGACATTGTTGTTGTGAATGTTTGGAGTACTGAGGACAAATGGTTTGGTCGAGGCATGATTCGCATCGACAACACCATCATTCACCACATTTTTGTTGCGAGTCCAGAATTTGGACTTGTCCTGATTATTGTGATGGTTGGATGAGCTAGGATTTTCTTTGTCATGTTTTATTATTCCTCTTTTGAACAAAGCATTTTCAATGGTTATGGCATCTTCAATCATTTTCTCAAAAGGAGGAGGACAATGTAAGTTCAAATGATAGCTCATTTCTGAATTTAAACTGTTAATGAAGGTAACCATCTTTTCCTTTTCAGGAACAGGACGTGGATATCTGGCAAACATTCTTCTCCATCTCTGAAGAAACGTAATGAAAGATTCACCAGGTTTTTGTGCAACTTTGCAAAGATCTATCATGGTGATCTGGTGTTGTATGTTGTAGGTATATTGTGATATGAATAGGTTGATCAATTCTTCAAATGTCCTAACGGGAGGTGTAATCTTAGATAGCCATTCCATAGAGTGTACTCCAAGGCTCCTTGGAAATAATCGCATCAAGTAAGTGTCTTCATGAGAAAATTCCAACGTCATGTTTCTGAAGTCTCTAACATGATCGATTGGATCCGTTTTCCCATTATAGCGATCAAATTTTGGCATTTCACAATGCTTGGGAAAAGGAATCATGTTAAGACTTATATCAAAAGGATAAGGACAAATGTCCTCGAGAGTATATTTCTTTGTGGTTGTTCCCCCTTGTAATTCTTTAACTTGTCCTTGAAGTGCCTTCATTTGTTGGGTCAAAGCACTAAGATCAGAAAGGGGTGTCTCTTCAGGTTTGTTTTTCAAATTTTCAGTATTAAAGTCATGAGGCAATTTAGCCCCTTGTTCGGCTAGATAGCGAAAATATTTTTCCTTATCTTGCTGCAAGATCTTTTCGATGGCTTTGTGAAATTTTGGATCTTGCTCAGCCTCTCTAAGACGTTCCTCATCTTGTTCCTCATCACTATCTATCTGTGTTTTGTTCATGTCTTTATATTGGTGGAACAAATTTTCTTCTCTGTTATATGTATCTTTGTCAAAAAGTGGATTACGATTCATGATGTAAAGAGGATTGCTGCTTTCACCCTCTTCTTGAACGTTTTAATTTTGACCTTCTTGTTGAATTTCGTCCTTCAATTTATTGAATTGGGATCTTGTGAAGATAGGCATATGATTTTTGAAAAATTCTTCTAAACTTAGATCCTAGTTTTGACAAGTGCGATGATGATGATATCTTGATCTGATAAGATGTGGAATCTTATGATATGATCAAGGATGCTCCTAATTTTTGATTGTGGCTTCCAATGATGAAGGATTTCAAAATCCTGTTGGGGAAGTTGAACCAAAAATTAGAAAGCTGTTTTGAGAGATGCACTCTTAAAGTTTTGATCTTTGTTTTCAAACAAAGATTTCAAAATCACTGAAGGATTTGATTGGGATGTGAAGGATATTCTATAGAAGGTTGTGGTATGTTGTCAAATTCAAGGAGTTGATTATGATTATGCCGTTGTGATAGAGCTAATCTCTGATAATAAGCTCGAGAATCTAAGGGATCTACAACATACTCATCAGTGAATCCTCTAACAAAGTCCTAGTATCTGTGAAGAAATCCTCGGTAATGAAGCAAGACGTGTCGACTTTTGTACAAGAATTTTCTCTTTTGTAATGTTTTCTTGTATCCTAACGTTTTCTTGGGTTTTCTGATCCTTTTGGACACTGATTTCTTGGGAAAATTTGTTGATTTACAATCTCTAAGCATGGGAAAAGTATTGGGAATGTTATTGGACCAATGGTATGAATTTTTTTTGAGTGATTTCAGTTGTTGTTCTTCATGTTCATTTTGGATGATCTCTTTATCTGAATTAATGTGATGGAAGACACAACAAACATTTTTGAAAACAGTTGTTCTTAAAGCCCTATACTAACATGAAGTGTTTGATCAAGAAAATGTTTTCAACAAATGTTTTCACAGGTTTTGCACATGAAAGACAATTTAGACAGACTCACTCTTAATGCTCAAGTAGGTCATTCTAGTAATCAACATCCCACATCTTAGAACTGCGTCGACTCACACAGCCGTGTCACCCCCGAAGGGGCGCCCGTGTTTTTTTCTTTTCCAGGCGCGTACTCAGAGTTACGAAAGTGGATACCGGATCCCTTGAGCAAATGGTCCTTGGCAATTATATGGTGAGTATCTTGGGGGTAGATTCTTCCCTCCCCTTGCACTATGATTATTAGAATGTTCAGAAACTGACTTCGGCTAGCCACTACACTAAGTTTGTAGTAAGGATTTCCATTCGGTGTGGCAATAATAAACTCCCTCAGGAGACCTCCCAACCTTTAGAACAAAGGCTTTGGGGATGGTTATCTTGCACACTACCGGCAAAAGAGGGCTTCCCCAGATTTGCTTTAAATTTTATAGTGGGGCAGAATAGCCTGGCTTTGGCTTGAACCCACTTGAGTCATTCCTGTAGGGTGAGTACTTTTTCCCACTATGACAGGCTCTCTAAAGGATGTAATTAAAGCAGTAAAATTCATGAAATTGAAAAGGCAAGTCCGGTATTCTGATCACCCAGTTAAGGGGAGAGCATAGACCTATTGCCACAGACAAAGCAAACAAATGTTCATTTTAAAACCCAAATCACAATTATCTAATCTAAGTGAAGATATTGCTTCACAAAAATAAGTTGTTCAATTTTAATTGCAAGATCATTGTGTGGTGACTATCCTAGATTGCTTCATTTTATCCAGATGTGTCTACCCTAGAATTGCTTCATTTTAAAATCCAGAAAAAGAAAAAGAATTCTGTCTGCGGAAAGCGTCAGACTCAGAATTCTGTATTTTTGTTACAATCCATATGCGCCAGAACAGAAGGTATATGCGCTGGAACATAAGCTATATGTGCCGGAACATAAGCTATATGCGCCAGAACAGAAGCTATATGCGCTGGAACAAAAGCTATATGCGCCGGAATAGAAGCTATATGTGCGTCAAGAAAGATTATATGCTCTATGTGTGCCAAAGGAAAAATTCTATATGCGCCTAAACAGTTACTATATGCGCCTAAATAGTTACTCTATGCGCCTAAACAGTTACTCTATGCGCCTAAACAGTTACTATATGCGCTCCAGAATCCTGCAAAACAAAAGAGTCAAAACCCCGTATGCGCCGCAGAAAATGTCGAATGCGCTTAAACGCCATTTTTTTTTGAAAGTTGACTCCAGAACGTGGAAACTGTCAAAAAAAACTTGCAGAGAATGTTAAATTTGTGGGTTCGAGCCCCACGGTGGGCGCCATTTTATGTGTGAGTGAAAAATGTATCAATGTATATGAAATTCAAACACATATTAATAAAACATTAAATCAAGAAAGTTGAAAAAAGAAAACAGAATAAGCAAACTGTGACTGCAGCTTCCCCAAAATCATCTTATCTCTCTCTAACTCCAGCGTTTCATTATTTCCAATGGCTCTCATATCAGCAGATCAAGCTTCAACAAAATGGACAGTTGAAGAACGAGATGTAAATAAAAATGCATACTATGCTAAATGCAAGGCTATGCTAAGATGAAAGTATGGTTGTGATGCTGAAAATGATGTGAAAGCATAAGCTGATTGCGTGTATGCATAGATACATGTAGGTAACCAAAGCTTGGATTTGCACCGGCATTTATAGAGTTTTCGAGAGGATTCGATTGGCTGATTCAATCAACGGCCCGGATTAAACTTGTTCGAATGGACGGTGGAAGATTTTTGAAAGTGGAGAAGGAGATAGAAGGTTTCCCTTTTCCTTCAATTTCCATCATTGAGATCCAAAGGGAAATTTCCATTTCGAAGAGTGAGTTTAGAATGAGTTAGAATTAAATAAAATATATTTATTTAATTTGTAAGTGAAGATGGATATGGAAACTCACATAATTAAATAAATCATATTTAATTATGTTTTAGAAATGAAATTAGAGTGAGGAAAATATTAAATAAAATATTTAATATTTAAATTGATTATGGGATGAAGAGAATATTCCATTATTTGAATATTCAAATATTCAAACTTTAGAATGATATGATAATTAAATATAAATAAATTATGAAAATTTATTTAATTTAATTAAGCGAAAGGTGGAAGGTGGGAAATGTCAATAATTAAATAAAATTATTTATTTAATTAAGGTAGAAGAATTAGAAAATGAACAATATAAATAAATAATTAAATTTATTTATATGTAGATGACTTTAGGAGAATTAATTAAATAATTCATATTTAATTAATTAACAAGCTTAATCATGACCATTTTTAGACGTATACAGGGCTATTTTAAGAGGACTGTCGTAGTTAGTCCCCCACTTTGGTGTTCCCACCTCCATGAACAACCAATATAGCAATGATAGGAGAAATATGATAAAGGAAAGCACTAAAAGGAAGAATACCAAGTAATGCTAACAATAGTATTCCATGTAGGTAAACAATAATTCTAAGCAAAGTGAGATAGAAAGATACCACCTTCAATCACATGCGCTCAACGAAAAATGAGAGGAGCGAGCTCACAAGCTTGGAAGAGTTGACATTGCCACAACAATGAAGAAAACAGTCTTGCAAGACACCAAGTTGCAGGTCCAATGGTGGTACAAAATGTTGTGAATGAAGTGAGGTACAAAGATCAAGTGAAGTCTCAAGAACTGTGAAGAAGATGAATTGAATGAATGAGATAGTGTTTTGAAGATGAAAGGGGGGCCAAAGGAGTCGTTCGAGGTTGGTCAAGTGAGTAGAGATGTTACACTTCGACACCAATGGATAATTGTAATGCCTTTGTGGATTCCAGAGGCGGGAGTCCTGTTAGGACGACAATGCGCTGCGTAGACGTCTATGTGTCGCGCTTGCGTCCATGAAAAAAATTCCCCCATTGACACTATAGATAGCTACCAAATGGATGGAGACTGGACATAGGATGTGGAATAGCATCACCAGGTTTGATTTTTCTAAGGTAAAGGGTGTAAATGGGGAATTTGTGAGGGGTAAAAATTAACGCCATTACACCTACCAAGAATGAAAGAGTGATAGAACCAAGAGGAGGAACCAAAAGTCCATCATGTGTGTATAGTGGCCTTTGATTCTTTGTATTCCTCCTTATGCATAAATTTTATCAAAAAAAATTCTTCTATTATAACATTCACTCAGCTCGTGGGGTCAATTAGGACACCAGTCATAATGTTTCCATTGACATGAGTGGGAATGTACAAGGGAGAGTGGTGCAGGGGCACTTTGGCTTAACTCCACCTTGTTTGTCTTCAATTTTGGCTTGTACCTGATCTTAGCCAAATCAGGGTGTTAGTAGGTTGTGTTGGACCTTAGAAGGTCTTGTTGGTGTGTGATGAGTTAATCATTAGGATTAATGTCATCTTAGATTGCATTGTTATTAAATTTTGGCTTTAATTAGCTTGGGACAGTTTATGTTAGAACATAAAGCTTTAAATGTGTCAAAGCCATATCCTCGTTGTTTGGAGATGCCAAGGACAGTTGAGAGGTTGTTGATTCGTAATCAAGGTGTTAGAGGTCCAAGGATTCGGGATCATGACATAGTGGAAGTTGCAAAATGTTGTTGTAAGGTTGCATGGCAATATTTGTGGAATTGCATGCAACTTAACTATTGGATTCCCTTAAAATCAGGGATGTGGAGTCGAGCAACTCCCCTTGAATCATGATGAAGGCATCCCTAATAGGAGTGAAGGCTCAGAGAAGCAGTGATGAGTGATTGTAATCAAAATTATTGGTGTGGAATAGAAGACAGTTTTGCAGAATACTGTATTCTTCTGTGAAAATCCCGTGTGTTTTGAAATAGTGGTGTAAAAGGCATTGTGAATACTGTTTTGTCACTGTATTTAGATTCATAGAATAGTTTTGAGCATTTTTCACTTGATAATCAGGTAGCTTAGAGTAGTTATTTGCTTGAATCTTTAAAGTAGATTGTAGAGGGTTTATTTTCTTTGTTTTGAGCAGTAAATCTTTCCATGGCTCCCTCATAAACCCTGATCACGGGAACCTCCTGAGATTGGTGGAATATGGAATGGGAGCCAGCCACTTGTAAATACATAGCTTTAGGAATTATGTGGAATGAAGCTAGCATTTTGAAAACCAAACCCTAGGCGAGCTCTTGTTACCTGGTTAGGAGTTTGGTAGAGAAAAGTTGAGAACTTAGGCAGGGGAAGAGACCATTGTATGAAATCCGTACAACTTCAGGAAGGGTTAGTCAATATCTTCACATGACAGAGTGATAAAAGCTTGGATCAATCCATTATTAGCAACTTTGAAGAAGAAAACAGTGAAACCCTAGGTATAAGGCCTATTAGTCCTCTTACTCCTTGAATATAGGAATCAGCTGTACGACAGAGACAGGGGCTTGAAACCCTAGTAAAGATTTAAAAGTCCAAAAAGGGTATCAGGAAATCAAATTTCTTTGATAGGTTGTTTGTCAAGTTTAAGAGCAAATAGCCAAAAACCGACTGGTAAAGGCTAGTAGAGAATTAGGCCTGTCCAAGGAAAATTCATGAAAGTGGTTGATTTGAAGTTTGAACACCAAGCAAGATGCATCCATTTGGAGGTGAATTGCAAGAAACCAGTGTCTCTAGCTCCCTTGCAAGAAGTTCAAGTCAGATGGAGAATTTGGCACTTAGATCCTTCTAAGTCCAAGGAAGAGTAAGCAGTTACAAAGAAGGTGTTGGTCTTCCTAAGCTAAGCACAAGGGGAAAACTCATAGAGAAGAGTTGGAGCAGGGCTTGGTTGGTCTTCCAAGCTCAACAAGAACCATTGGAGTCAGGTTCTAGGAAGGAGACAATGGAAAGGTCTCTACAAGGTTGTGCAAGCAAGCTTAGGTATCACCATACACCAGAGAGGGCTCTTTATTCATACGTAAAACTGTGAGGTAAAAGTTATGTCCCATAATCCACTCATAGGCTAGGTGGAGGAAATACATGTGAATGAGACCATGTTGACATACATAGGTAGAACAAAATCAGTAGAAACAAAAAAGTTCAATAATTGGACAATGACCTATCTAAATTTTGCTCCTAAATATCTAAGATTCCTTCTAACTACATAGATAGCGGTCATAGATTAGGTTGCAAGGCTATATGCCCTACAACACACAAATATACAACACACCTAGGGTACAAGAGAAGGTTCTTCAATACCCAAAAACAAAACAAAAATAGTTCACATTAGGTTCACCAAAATGTAGAGAAGGGGGACCCATCACCCCTAGGACTCCAGGTCATGGAAGAGTCCCAAGGAATGGGCTACCCTAAACTACCTTGGTTTTTCTAGAGAGATCGAAAAGGACAAGGTAATGTGGCCAAAAAGGAAGGGCAAATGGCTTACCACTTTCCTTCTGCTAAAACTAGATGTTCACAGGGTCATAAGAGATGATTTCCAAGGTTTGGTCTGCTACTCAGATAACTCATTGCTTGAGGATGGCAGCGTGGATCTCAAACTCCAATGCGACATGTTGGTGTCTTAGGAATGTGTTGGAATCCGTACGGACAAGGGTAAAAAAAAACAAAATAAAAAACAAAGGGGTACCTACTAACTGCTTGACTAAGTGTTGTTTTATGTTTTGACAAAATGCAAGAAAAGTGAAAAAACTACAAATATAATGAAAGAATCATTGGAAATAAGCTATTGCAGAAATGATGAGAGAGGGAAAAAGGACCTTTTCACCCACAAGTTGATTCTTAAAGTAGCTCCACTCAAAAAAACCCACACACAGAAACAAGAAAAATGTTGGGTTGTATTCGAGGTTTGCCTTAGTTAGACCCCCATTTTGGTGTTCCCACCTCCACAGACAACCATATAGCCACAAAGTATATAAATCGATAAAGGAAAGCAAATAGAAAATAGAATTACTAAACAGAGAGCACAAACAACTAGGATGCTACTAAATAAATAGGATGATGCAAATGGACAACAAATAACAATATCACCTTCTCAACTATGAGCACTCAAGGCTAATAGCGGAAGGAAGAAGCTCGAAAATCCTCCAATGGTGATGGTTTTGCAACAAGAACATGGTGTTGGAGCCAAAATGAAGAGATGGAGCCAAGAGAAGTGGTGTAGAAGCACAAGAATGAGAGTAGAATGCCAAAAAGAGTGAAGAAAGTGAATAGAAGCCAAAAGAGAGTGAAGGAATGAAAGTTTATTGATTTGAATTAGAAAAATGGAGGTAGAAGGGTTGAATTATGTCAGTCAAGGAGGCAGGAGATGTTACACTTCACACCCAATAGGAAACATAACATTTCCATGGAATCTAGGGGCAAGAATCCTATCAGGACGAGAACATGATGTGTGGACATCCGCGCATCCCTGACAGGGATTCCTCCACTGACACAAAATGATGTGGCCAGGTGGAAGGAGTGAGGTGGTGATGGAGGAATTGCATCATCAAGTTTACATTTTCTAAGGTAGGGGTGATGAAATGGGTAATTTTCCTAGGGGTGCAAATTCACACTATTAAAACCGCATGTATAACACTAAAAGAAATAAGCAAAGCATTGATATCACAATGTCTGTTCTACCTTCTCAATATATTCTTCCATCTGCACCCAAACCTATTTCAAATCCCTAGGGAGAGTATGATATTATTGTGAAACTTTGTGTTACTCTTGCTAAGATCTCTCTCTAGTATCTTCTTTAAACTTCTCATATTTATCATGGAATGATTTAGGGGGCTCTAAAAAAGATCCTTGTGCCATCTTTTTCTAGACCATATGATGCAAATTCTCTAATGGAATACATTTTCTCTTATACTCCCGACATTATATTCCATCAACATGAAATTCCTCCTCATGAAGTACAAACTCTAATTGATCTGTTATGATAATTGTTGATGTTAATAACATAGGTATCATATGCACTCTCATTGATCCTAGACTGGGACTCAATATAACTTGTGTTAATTTATTACTGTGTATTGATGTGTATCCCTATCCTCTTGCTCCTACCTCTCTTTCTATTTGTGGTTTTGATAATGTTGGTCAACAAGCTTTAGGCACCATAATATTGCATTTGCAACTAGGACCCCTTACCTACCCTATTATATGTTATGCCACATAATCTATCATACAATATTCTTCTAGATAGACCATGGATCCATACCATTCATGGAGTCCCTTCTACTTTGCATCGTTCTATAAAATTTGTCCATAATAATAAAGTACATACAATAAAAGTAGATCCTAGCTCCTTTCAATATTGTCATTAGGTTGGATTGGGTCATGGGAATCATTCTCTTCATAACTTTGTACCTTCTTCTACAATAAAATTTAGAACACCATCAACATACTCTAATGATGATGATGTTCCTTATTCTAATGCATGCCTTGGTGATGATTAGGGATCCTTAAACTTCACCCCATGGGTTGGTGAGTATAAGGTTGACCCTTCTAACTTTGACATTTCTTCATTTAATAGGATCTATATTCTCTTGCTAGAATCAATCCTTTTTTCCTCTATAAATTCAATTAGCACTTCTTCTCAAACATGCACTTATACTTCTTATTTTTCTAAAGCTACTGATGTTGACTCTTTTTCTCTCTTTGATTTGGAGACACATTATGGGATCGACTTTAAAATTATTTCTAAATTTAGATACAAAGGAAATGGTCTAGGGTGCATGGAACAAGGATTAAAGGTCCATGTGGAACATATGCCACACCTTTCTATAGTGGGTTTAGGTTACCAACCTTCTCCTTTTTCTACATCCCCTCCATTGTCTAATGTCTCTACGATCTCTTCTTTTGAAAAGTTAAACTTTTCTCCTCGAGAAAAATGATTTCTTCTTTCTCCTACTTTATTTAAGTAGGAGAATATATTATTCAGGCTTCTCAAAGCCCATTTGATCACTCTTCCTCCTACACACGAGAAATTTCCTAAACATATTCAATTAACAAAACTTCCTTTCTGCACATATCATCAAGTGACTGGCCATTTCACTAATGAATGTCGAGCCTTGAAGGATAAAATTTAATAAATTTGTGACTCTGGTGCCATCACTCTTCCATATATTGACACACCTATTTATTCTTCACATAACAAGTGATATTGAGGATCATCTCTATCTGGTTCATTCTAAACCATAAACATTCTTCTTCTCTTATTGTGTTGCTACCCACTATGTGGCACTCGTAGTTTCCCTTGTTTTCTCATTTCCATTTGTGGTGGTACAATATCACGTGCAACCATACTTTTTCTTTAGTAACAACACAATATTATTTATCCTGATTGTCTTCACCTGTATTTTGAGGGGACAAGGACACCTTGTTTTGGAGGTGCACATCCTTCATGAGGATTCCTTCTCTTCTCTCTTACCCTCTTCTTTTCCTTAAAATATTAGCATACCATACATACTAATATTTTAAGGGGGATACACATTCTACTTATTCATGCATCCTTGCATGCAACTTATCTATATTCACCCTTATGACGCTTCTTTATTTTAGCCCCCTACGATGCTAGTTATTTTTATTCTTTGAAGCATTTGTTCCCCGAGGTGTTATTTACTTTTACACTCCACATAGCATTGGTAGCATATGAACCACCTAGCATAATGTAACTTGCTAGTACGCGGGCCTTCATATGTCCTATGTTGGTTGTTTATGATCCACCTAGCATAACACAACTTGTTAGACTGTGCTTTATATGACTTACCTTTTTACATCCAAGATCACCTAGCTTAATGTAGCTTGCTAGACTATGATCCAATTTTATATTATCATTTACATGAACCTTAACAAAAAAGAAAGCTAGTGTTTGAGTCATTCCCTCTCTTTCATATTGATTGATTCCTTGTCTCTTGGATGCATTCTCCTCTTCAAGAAATTGATCGATTCAAAAAATTCTTCTCTTCATTTAAAAATTATTCTATATGTTGTTTCTTTTATTTTTGGTTGTTTTTTGGGACAACATATAGTATTGAGATGACCTCACATGTTAAGGTCTCTTTCACTTTTGACTCAAAATTTTATATGTTTGTTGCTATGTGTTGTTCTCCTTTGCGTATTTTTTATTTATCTTTCTTTACATGTTTATGATGTTTTGACACCATGGTTTTTTAAATTTATGTTTTCTAACTATGTTGTCCTGCATAGATTCTTTTTTCCTAATGTATTTGTTTTATAAGTTTTCAAATTGGGGGCATGGTTCCTTTGCTTGAAGAACTTCATCATCCTCTATATTATCCTTTTGGTGTTATAATGCTATTTATTTTTGGTATCCATTCCCTTCTACTTTAGCATGCATATTCATGTTGGTTCGTAAGTCTGCTAAAGTGGGGGGAATGTAGTATCATAAATTACACACCCTTGTAACTTCACTCTATGTTTCATGTTATAAATTTTTTTCTCCAAAGTGAATTTTTTTTATGAAAGCATTAAAGGGAGATAGAAAAATAAAGGATAATATGCTCCTTTGGGTTAAATTAAGACCAGTGAAGAATATTTAAGGAAAATATTTAATGAAGGGAGAAATAATTATATTTATTAAATAAAGGAAACCTTTGTGAAAGGGTGTGATGGTTTGAAAACCAATCCTTAAGGATTATATAAATAATTTATGTGAGACTTGGAAAGGACATGTAGATCATTTAAAGAAGAATAAAGTGTTTGGTGGGGCTATGAGCATTGGAGTTCAGGGGCACACAAAGTGTTTCCAACTCAAGGTATAGAGTATAGTCGGGATTGTCTTGGCCAAGGATTTGTGGAGTAGGCACACCTTTTTATGTCAATAGGCACAAACAATGTTTTTATATAGGTGTCATAAGGGGGGAATAAAGCATTAGGAAAACAAAGAAAATGAATCAAACTAACTTAATTCAAACAGGATTAAATTTCATCCATACTCATGAAATACAAAATGAAAGCCATGAACTCGACCAAATAAGCAATTAAGAAACTTAAATGAATCCAAAACAAAAAAATCTTACCGTACCATGTCGAAGTTGTATTCATATTGACGTTTGGATGTCAGATTGCTCGATTCAATACAAATCCTCCATTGTTGTTGCAAAAGCTTCAATTCGTGTTGATAATGGTGAACTACAATGTGAGGATAGCAATTCTCAAGTGTGCTCAAGAATTAGTTGTGTAGTGATTCACTATGTAATTCCAGATGATTTGTGAGAGGGTAGAGGTTTTTTTTATAGATTTCTTGTTTCGAGATGAACGATCAAGATTTCATAGTTAAAGATCCTGATCAACAGTTGAGAATTGTTGAGAGGAATTAGATTGGAAAGATTAGTGGATTTAGATTGCATAATCTATATGATTGGGAAATTAGGTTGAGTGGTTAGTGGGATTGAAAATATAGATTGAGAGGTTAGTGGGTGTGATATAAGAGGGATTTTCTGCACATGGGTCTCTCCTTTCTCGAGAGATCACCAGGGAATGAACTTCCCTTATACACCTCAAAATAATAGATTAGCAAAATGATAAAGAACTAGGACTTAGTTATGCTCTGAGAAAAACTACTAGAGACCTTGAGAGAACAAAACCAAGAGATTTATGTCTTAGAAGGAGCTCTCGGCCAAAAGACGTCAACGCAATTTTAGGATGCTAGCATGATGCACTATCATCTAAAGGATGCATTGGCTTCCTAAGCAACAAAGAACTCAGGAACTCGAACAAACAGAAAGAAGCTTTGCTTATAAGCTCTGGTCTAAGGTATATTAAATGATATAACTAGTTAGAAAACTAGAAATTGAAATGAATGCAAAGAGGCTTAAGAAAGCTTACCTTCCTCTAGATGTTTGTATCTTCACTCCAAGCTCCTTTTCGTGACCTACACACAAAAGAACAAGAGGAAAATTGTTGGGTGGCTATATAGGGGCTTGCCTTAGTCAGACCCCTATTTTGGGGTTCTCACCTCCATAGATAGCCAAGTTGGAATGGAATGCTAATGAAGTAAAAAAAGCATGTGGTGAAAGAAAAACCAGCTCGGGAGTAGAACTCACACCACAAAAAGCACGTGGTGAAAGCAAAACCCACTTAGGAGTAGAACCCACACCACAAGATAGCAAATGAAAAAGTAGGAAAGGAAAGTAAGAGAGAGAGAGAGAGAGAGAGTTACCCACGGGCCTAGACCCTCTTCGGAGCACATAGATGCACCGTTGAGTTCTTTCTTGAGAGCTGCTACTGCTGGGAGGACCTCAGTCCGACATGGCTACGCTTGTGAGAGCACTGCTATCAAAGATGAGGATGACTCAAAATTGGAGCAAGTAGCAAGAAAGCTTGAGTGAATGTCTTCCAACCCCCAAATGAGAGCCAAGAAGGGGTTTTTGATGCTTGCAAGGGTGGAAAAGAGCCATTACTTTCAAAATGTAACCGCTAGGACACGTGTCTCAAGGGTTAGTATTCCAGATTCCTCATTTCAAACTTGGGAAACTACTAGGACACTAGTGCGCCGCAAAGACGTCTATGCGCCATGCATGTTTCCAGAGCCTAGATTCTTGGGAAACATGTCTCCAGGCTTCTATCGCTTAGAAGTTTGCATGGAGTTAGAATTGTGAAATTCTAACCCATGGGATTTTGTCATTAATGTTCCAAGGCATCATAAATGCTAGGCAAAAATATCAGAATGTGGAATTGCCCCTAGGTGCAATTCTGCGACATTACATTTTTCCCCACTTTAGTGGGCTCGATTTTGAAAAAAATTAGCCTCACTAAAGTAGAGAAAAGAAAAAATTTATCCAAATTTTGAATTTTACAGGTTTCTGTGCCATAAGAGAGACCATAACGGCCATCAAAGTCGAGATAACTGGTACTAAAGGTTCCCCCAGCATCCGAGCTCAACAAACAACACCATAATGATTGTGAAAAACTATTCAAAGTGTTAACTTACAAGACTCAAATTTTGGGTTAGCTTCAAAAAATTAGAAGAAAGCTACTCCAGAGAGAGGAATGATCAAGAAAAAGTCATCGATTTAGAAGAAAAATATGATCAAGAGATGACCTTATTCCCCCTCCTGAGTTTCCCCCTAGCTTGGTGGGGTAAATTTAGGAGAAACTGGGGAGCCACAAGCTCTAGGAAGAATGGGCCTGGGAGGGCCTATATATACCTAGGTGGGCCCCTAGAAGGGTCATTTTCACTATTCACTATGAGAAAATTGTTGAATTTTGTGAGAGAAAAGTCAGCAAAATGCTAAGAAGGAGGGAGTACGAGGCACTGAGGTTGGGGCAGCTACACTAGGACATCACCGAGGGGCATGAGGTGGACGAGGTAGGTCTCTAAGCCCCATTATTTTTGTTCTTTAGCTCATTTTTAGCACATTTTTAGTCGACGAGGTGCACATGCATTTGTTTTCTGCACTTGCATCCCACATTCGCGTTGTCGTTTGTCATAAGCGCTGGGGTCCTAACTCTGGGCTATCATCTCAGAGATGCACTGTTGTCTTCGAGGTGATTAGGGCGGTCAGGGACGTATGCGCGGTGCACAGACATTTGCATGGTGTGCATAGATCTTAATTAATTTTTTTGTTTTCATTCAAAAATTTGATGTTTTGACTTAGATTTTTTCACTTCTTATAGGAGTACCCGGAGATTCAAGAGCATCTAGGAGGGTGAGCATTATGACTCATTCGTGAGTAGAGGGATTGTCTATCAGAGGACGAGATCACACATTTTCAACGGGTTGGTCTCTGGCACGTGTTTACCATGCCAGAGATGAAGTACCATGAGAGGATGCTGACAACCCTTATGGAGTGGTGGGACGCCACCACGTCATCTTTCTAGTTGCCTTGTGGAGAGATGACTATCACATTCGAGGACGTCTATCGTATTCTTGGGCTACCCATCTGCGGATGATAGGTGACTCTTGACAATACACGATTGGCGCGAGAGCAGAGGGAGGGCATCCTCTACTACACAGGGAGGGCCGACGATAGTGACGACACAAGCCATATTTATACGCACTGGAATGACCATGCGAGGACCACTGCACCATTGCTCCACCGAGTTATGGTCATGACCATGGCCTTTCGAATCATGATTGATGGGTGAGGCTCGCACCTTCACGGAGGCCTCATCCACACTATCAGGTAGATGGCAGATCATAGGACTATTTTTTCCTAGGGGCGCAACATGCTAGCACACTTCTACTAGGAGCTAGGCTGGTACGTGCATTATGAGTACCAGAGCTTTACAGTGTGCACACTTTTGTAGGTGTGGGCCTTTTCCCACATCATGTGCACCCAACCAGTTAGTTTTCCCTAGCGACGACAATATCACATTCCCATGGCCCACTAGTATGACATGATAGGCTAGTGGAGATTCAGGGACCTATAATTTTGGCACTTACAGTTTGACACTCTTACTGTAGATGGGGTTCGGTGGAGACCCCACTGATTTTTTAGATGGGTGAACGACAACAGGTACTTGAGGAACCTGCAGTGGGACCATTTTTTGATCGGCCATCGAGATTATATTATAGTACCTTACTACTTGAGTTGGGTCATGCAGTAGCATGGCTGACCTCAGACTATTACAACAGATGTTCCCACCTATACTAGGGCTTATAGGAGTGCAGCGAGGGCTGGGGATCACCCTCATCCCACTATTATTGATATTGTCCCCTCAGATGATGATGAGTCTGATCATGATCAACCGCCCTTAGTGGTGGCAGACAATGTTAGAGTAGTTGAGGATTTTGCACAATGGTGGGAGAGGCATCGTCCTACTCTTGTGTTTGGCAAGGGTTCCCCGAGAGGGGATCTTGGTCCACAGGAGGACTTACCACCCCAGCCACTGCAGGACAGGCAGAGAGATCGACAACAGGCCGACGAGGAGGAGGAGGCACCATAGGAGGAGGAGGCAACACCACTGAGACCGAGGCAGCGGAGGAGGTCAGACCCTCCACCAGCTACCCCCATCTCTTTGACGCCACCAACTTCCACTGTAGCGGTGGTGATTGCTCTAGCATCACCGGGAGTGGCCACTGATGTCGGCGACATAGGTCCTAGCACCAACCCTCACCCTGACCTGACATGGCAGCCAGGGGACCTAGGTATACGAGATATGTTGTCTATGTTTCTATGCTTTCAATTATCAGTTTGTGATATGTATATATATGCCATGTGATATTGATACCTCTTTCTTTCTCTGTGGTTGCAGAGGATGCACAGGGATGGACTGGGCTTATGGCTTAGTGTATTTCAAAGGTTTCCCCTGATGTGCCAATCTAGGGGTCGGTCCTCGAGGCTTACTGACCAGCATCTGCAGGACAACATGCCCCCATTTTTGAGCTAGTTGCGTGCTTGAGGACTACCTACGAGGAGCGGGGTGTGGAGATTGTCCAACTTATTGTGGAGTTGATGACTGTTCGGGGACAACACAACTAGCTATTGAGGGAGCTATAGACGATTCTTGCAAAGTGAGATGCGACAGTGAGGAGGGTTGATGTCGCCGAGCAGGCACGTGATGCCCTCCAAATCCATACTGATGACCTCAATAGGAAGCCGACAACTGTGATCCCGATAGATGTTCAACGATCACGGGACGAGTTGAGGTAGGCGAAGATGACCATTTCTTCTTTACAAGGAGAGATCAAGGGGATGTGGGAAGCTTTGTCTGTATCACGCTCATACCGATCACACTCCATGACCATCATTCAGCCCCTCCACAGGGTTCCAAAGCATCTACTAGAGCTAGAGGGCTTCAAGAGCCATGCATCGCAGTGATAGAGGCTCATCATCAATTTTGTATATCATTTTTGTAGCGAGATACATACATATATACTTGTAGATCTTTTGTATAGACACATATTCAACAACCACTCATTTTTTAGAGTAGTGGCCCGATACATGTACATTACAATTGATACATATATGCGTTTATATATAGTTCATTTGGATATGTATGTTCTTTATTTTTCATGTATGTTTATGCTATGAATATAATATGCTCATATGGATGTATACTTACATTAAATGCTATCATGGTTTAATAAACACACATGGTTGTATGTTAATTAAATACAATGATGATCTAATCATTTTAAAAGATGTAATGTGATGCATGGTCACACACTCATGTGGTTATATAACATAATTTTTTTCATAATGTGTTAATGAATAATGCCAACATATGTAGTGCTACTGCCCTTCTATAGAGAGAACACTACACATATGACACATAGAACACTACGCATAATTGGCGGAGATACATTGCATTAATGGGCTCTTTTAAAGGTGTTCCATCCATAGATGATAATCCATAGGCACCCAAACCATATATGGAGATCACAATGTAAGGGCCTAACCAATTAGGACTGAACTTTCCTCTCTGATCAGGCGGCGCATTTACATTTCTTTGGTTTTCACAAAGAACTAGATCTCCTAGTTTAAAGGTCCTAGGAAGCATGCTTTGATTATATTGTCTTAATAACGATCGTTGATAAGCTTTAAGATGTTCAAGGGCCTGTAAACGACACTCATCGAGTTTCTCTAGCTGATGCAAATGGTTAACTCGGTAGGTCTGATCATCAATTAACCCTTTAAGGGAAACTCGTAAAGATGGAATTTCCAACTCTAAAGGTATGATAGCTTTGACACCATACATGAGGTTGTCAGGCGTTGTTCCCATGGTTGTACAAACACTCGTGCGATAGGCCCACAAAGCGTACATTAATTGAATATGCCAATCCTTACCATGCTTATTAACTATTTTATGGAGAATAAGCTCAAGAGTTTTGTTAGATGCTTCTACTTGACCATTGGATTGTGGATAGTAAGGTGTGGAAAACCTATGTTGAATATGAAATTTCTTGAGGAACTGCTTCACTTGTTCTTGAATGGTGTACCATTATCAGAAACAAGCATAGCGGGCAATCCAAACTGAGAAACAATGTCATTCATGAGGAAACTACAGATGGTTTCAACATTCGTGGATCAAAGTGGAATAGCTTCGACCCATTTTGTGAAGTAATCCATAGTGGTAATGATAAAGGTATGTCCCTTGGAAGAAGGAGGTGATATTTTTCCAATAATATCTAACCCCCATTTTGCGAACAGCCAAGGAGAGGTTTGATTTTGTAATTCTTGGGTAGGTGCATGAATAAGATGACTGTGTTGTTGACATTGAAGGAATTTCTTAACAAAATTGAAGGAATCTTGTTCCATCATTTTCCAATAGTACCCCATGTGTATCAATCTTCTTGCCAAGGATCTACCACCAAAGTGTCCACCCCCAGAGCCTGAATGGGCTTCCTTAAGGGAAAGGGGTATTTCCACTTTAGTGGGACACCTAAGAAATAAGCCATTATATGATTTTTGATAAAGAATATCAAATAGAATAACATAATGTGCTGAAAGCTTTCTTATACGAGTGTGATCATTCTTTGTCACATCATCAAAAAAGTTTCCAGTCTTTGGGTAGTTATAGATATTAGAAAACCATTCTCCAGAGTCCACATGGGAACACACAAGGGAATTGGTTTCGGGTTGGTAGGGAACTGTAGGGGTCTGTAGGACCTGGACCATGAAGTGGTATTCTTTCGTATCTTCTTCTAAAGGTACCAAGGAAGCAACGCTTGCCATGGCATCAACATGTCTATTTTCTCTCCTAGGGACACTGTCTATCATGAAAGAGGATAACTGTTTAAGAAAGGACAAGGCAAGTTCTCGATATCAGGACAACTTACTTTGCTTGGCTTGAAAGGTTCCCGTTATCTAGTTCACGATAAGTTCATAATCTCCTAGAATACAAAGATAATTGATTCTTAGTACAATCGTGGCACATAAGCCAGTAATAAGGTCTTCATACTCAGTGATGTTATTGGTGCAAGGAAAATCTAGTTGGAAGGATAGAGGAATCAATTTACCTTTGGGGGATATCAGAACCACACCAGCTCTAGAACTAGTTTGACACCTCGATCTATCAAAATACATTTTCCATTCAAGGTCATGATTAATTACAAAAATATTTTCATCAGGAAACAAATCCAACCCTAGAAAGAAGCGAGATGAGGGAGCATCTGCTAGCTGGTCCGCAACCTCTTGACCCTTTATTGACTTTTGAGTAACAAAATTTATGTCAAACTCATAATCAACCCATTTCACTAATCTTCCAGCCAGGTCAGCGCTAGAGAATAGATGTTTTAAGAGATCTATTTTTACTATGACATGTGTTTCAACATGGAGAAGATAGTGTCTCAACTTATGTGTAGTAAATATGAGAGCAAGGCACTACTTCTCCATGGAGGAATAACCAATTTCATAGTCTAATAGAACACGACTAATGTAATAGACCTCTCTCTCCTTCCCTATGTCATCATATTGAGCCAAAAGGGCTGCCAAAGCATATGGTGATGCAACAAGGTAAAGCAAAAAGGGTTTGTCTTGCAAAACCGACATCAATACAGGAGGATTGGCCAAATAGGCTTTGATTGACTGAAAGGATTTCTGACACTCTTCATTCCATATGAAGAAAACATCATTTTTCAATAAATGAGTGAAAGGAAGGGTACGATCAACCAATTGAGATATAAATCTATGAATTGTCTGAATCTTCCCTTGTAAAATTTGCAACTCAGTGATATTCCTCGGTGGAGGCATGTTAACAATGGCGTCAATCTTATTTGTGTCAACCTCGATTCCACGGTGAGAAACTATAAACCCCAAAAGCTTTCCGGTGTCAACGCCGAAGACGCGCTTATGAGGATTTAGTCTCATCTTATAGAGTCAAAGCCTTTCAAAGATAAGACGAAGGTTCTTTATGTGATCTTGATGGGTTATCAATTTCACCAATATATCATCAACGTAATCTTCTAAGATCTTATGGATAAAATCATGAAATATCAGGGTCATTGCCCATTGGTAAGTTTCTCCCGCATTCTTTAATCCAAAGGGAATGACCACATAACATAAAGTACCCTACGGGGTAGTGAAGGTTGTCTTGTAATGATCATCTGGGTTAATACGGATCTGATTGTAACTCGAGAATCCATCCATGAAAGATAGTAATGCATGGCCTACAGTTGAGTCGACAATCATATCTATATTAGGAAATGAAAAATCATCCTTAAGAGAAGCTTTATTAAGATTGTGAAAATCAATACATATATGAATACGACCTGTTGATGGTCAGTACAACAAAACAACATTAAATAGAATATCACTATTCTATTCTCTTGAAAAAGAAAGATAACATGTAGCTATCTAACTCCCAAGGTCCTGGTAGTTGGTTCTCAACTATGCTGATATCACTCAGAGGTCAATGTAACTATAATTTGCAAGGGGCCTTTGCTGGTAACACGGAACAAAACTGCATGAAGTCAACTATTCTACGTTTTGGGGGTTTAAATAAAAGAAAAAGATAGATCTGAGCTTTGAAACCAGAAGAATATGAATAAAACTACTTAACATCTAGACATGCATACCAATAATGAGTGTTTCTTCATCCAACCACAACTATGACATGAAACAATCCATAGAATAATCTATTACATTGCCTACATCCACAGTGCTGATTCAATCATCATAACTATTCACCAAAATTTCTTCATAAACTTTGAAACAAACCATTCACTCATCATTAAAACACAAATCAAATAAATATAATAGCAATTCATTCACAAATAACTTAATGAGATAATCTTAAATCCAGTTCCTTCTATTGGCTTTCATCAAATAAGAAAAACTTAGGCACAACAAAATCATTGGCATATGGATTGATTATATATCATTAAAATCATCAAATAAGTCCAACTTGATAACATGAAACTTGTACAAAGCTGTAAAACTGTATCTAAATTTACTTGAAATTCTAGAGTATTTGCTTAACAATTATGAAAACCTAAGATTATTTATGTCTACTATCATCAGGTGGCTAAACTTTCTTCAATTAGCCGACCTTTACAAAATGGAACCAACTAATACATATAGGCCAAGCATGCACAAATTCCTCCCAATTTAGAATCTAGATCCATAAATTAAGGAACAAGAACTGCTGATGAAACTGAATTGCTTATCTTTTGAGCTAGAAGGCCAGAGAAAAATGTTGCACAAAGTTTGATATCCAACAAAGAAGATGGAACTAAAGGAGTGAATTGGAGTTGAATCCACATAAAAGCCCTGCAAAAGAGGATAGAAGGAGACGTTGTGTCCAGTGAAGAGAGCCAGATCACTTCTACATTGCATGCTCAAGGATGTACTCATCATAATTGGAAAACATTTGTTGAAGAGTATCCACATCAGGTCCATCCAACCAATCATCAACCTTGCTAGCGGTGAGGGTAGCTTCTTTATGTTTACACCTCAACATGTAGGGGAGCTGCTCCACTTTAATCTTCTTCGACCTAGCCCTCTGCCTTGAAGTTTCTACAGATTGGCTTCTTTGGGAAGCCTCTTCTAATGCTCCAGACATTTTTATCATTCTGCAATAAACTCTTGTATTAGATGATCAACACATAGAAATTAATACATCAGTCACTACCTACCTCCATCCCTTTGAAACAACGTTTAAACATAACCAAACTTTAACCTTCATCAGAGGTGGAGCCACAAAAGCACCAAGGACATAAAATAGTCTTCAACACTAGCAAGGTTGGAACCAGAATTAGGAAAAAACTGGAATCGGGAATGGATCGAAGTCAGGACCGGGACTGGATTGGAGTAGGGACTGGGACTGGATCAGAGTTGGGACCAGAACAAAAATTGAATCAGAAACTAATTACTAGTTTCAAATTCAGTTTCCACTTCGGCTCCAGTTCCGATCATGAGCAAATCTTGAAGACCAAAATTATTAAGAAGTGTAAGCGGAGTTGTATTAGCAATGAACCTTAATGAAAAAAATCATTGGGACAAGTTTGATCCAGAGCCCGCTCCTACTAGTTTTACCAATAACAACATTTTCATGACATGGTCTCATGGATTAGAAGACCTGGATCACATGGATTGGTAGAAAAACCAAAATAAAGGGCTTAACCCCCACACCCAAACCGTACGAAGACCAAATTAGAAAGCAAAGGAACCCATTTTGTAAAGGTTTATCAAGCAAACTCTAGTTTACCTGATACGTCAACTAAAATTTAGGGCATCACAATCCCCTTACAAGAATAATAGAGTTGACACGGAACAAAGAGGAGAAGGGTTTCCAAACTAATTTAATCAACATTTAAAGTACAAAAAACCCTGTAACAAAAACCCTAAAACGGAATTAGGGCACAATAAAGCCACCTGTCGTGACAACAACAAAAAACAAATTGACAAAAGAAAAGAAATGACACCCTACCTCAAAATTTCCACGAGGAAGGAAGGAAACTGGTTGAAGATTCACTCCACAACACACCTCCACAATCAAATCACCCCTGTTGAAGTTCTTTTGGCTCTGGCTCACTTAAACACTTTGAATAACTTAAGATAATGAATCAATTAAATGCAATTAGGATTTAAAAACAATTTGTGCATATGAGGAGGTGACAATTAATGGGGTAGGTCAAAGGTGG
The DNA here is from genome assembly GCA_007258455.2 of Sequoia sempervirens. Lineage (NCBI taxonomy): Eukaryota > Viridiplantae > Streptophyta > Pinopsida > Cupressales > Cupressaceae > Sequoia > Sequoia sempervirens. The sequence goes on along the minus strand of VDFB02026463.1, from coordinate 18,927 downwards.
AGCAAACAATGCATCAATCAGTTAACCCCCCTGGGCACCAAAGATAAGGCAGATGCGAACTCGGATCCAAAACGAGACAAGAAAACTTTTACAAGTTCCTTATCAAACCCCAAACCTAGTCCCACATTTGACAAAGAACAAACAACTGAAAGAAAACAGGGGCAGAGACGGAACGAAAACCGAAACTAGAACCTTTTACAAAGTTCCAGGTTCGATTCCAACTCTGGTTCTGCTCCCGACAAAGAACAAACAACAGAAAGTAAATAATGCAACAAGGGGAAGCGAGACCGAAATAGAAATCAGACCTGGCCCAAACACGAATGAAACAACACAAAGCAAACGAGTGGAGTTAGAGTCGAATCAGGAAAAAAATCTCGAATTTTAGAAAGTTCCAAGTTAGGTTCTCATCCTGGTTCCGTTCCAGTCGGGAAAAACAAAACGCAAAATGAAAAGAAACTCAACAAAGAAAAAAACCCGAGAGTGCAAAGCACAACAACAAGTAAAGAAAAGAGAAAGGGAAAAAAAGGGCGGATGCAGACCCGAAACCAAATCCAGACTTGGAACTTTGTAAAAATTTCCAAGTGCAGTTTCTGCTCCAGTTCCGCTTCCGACAGAATACCAGAAAAGAAAAGGACTTAGGAGTAAAAAGAACAACTCCTAAGACCCAAACAAAACAAACAAGCACAACAAAAACAATGGGAAGCAGGGTCGGATCAAAAACCGGACCCAACCCAAACACAAACAAAAATAAAACAAAAAGGCAGACGAGCAGAGCTAGAATCAAAACGGGAACATGAACTGGAAACTTAAAAGTTTCAAATTCCATTCCACCTTCGGCTCTGATTCCGCTCAGGCAAAAACAAAAAATGAGGAAAACAACAAAAAGGGCCAAGGGAGAAACAACCCAAGAGCACAAAACACACCGAGAAACAAATAACATAACAAAAAGAGAGAAGGGTGGATCCAGAGTCAGAACAAAATATGAACTAGGAACTTTGGAAAAGTTCAAAGTCTAGTTTTGGTTCCGGCTCCACTTCTAATAGAGCAAAAGAAAGAAAAGACTTAGGAGAAAAACAAACAACTCCTAAGACCCAAACAAAACCATAGACAAAACAAACAACTCCTAGGGGGACCCATTTTGTTCCAACTAATAATGGGGTGGTTATGCAAGGCATAACAAATGGCGACTCGGCTGGGAAAATGGTTTACTCATTTTTAAGATACTAAAGAATTCAGTCACCCAAAAACGTCTGATTTATGAAACATGTTAACTTAAGTATGATCAAAAAATTTACGTAAAGTTGACCTGGAATCTCAAATCTAAACTAGCATAAACTACTCTTGAATCTAAGTGTGTGCATGTATATGGTGCATCTTTCCTTATTTGAACTTTCTTCACACCTAAACAACTATATCTAAGATCCAAGCTACATAGGTTGAGTCCTTTAATTGTCATGCAATGAAATCCTGGGCATTGCTCCCCTGCATGTCAAGCATCCATAGCTCTGACAGAGATACCTATAGTTCTCTCAAAGCATTGCTCTACTGCCAGTCAGGAATCCATAGCCCCGATAGAGATACTTGAAGTACCCATGTAGTATTGAGTTTGCCTTTATTTCAATAATTTTCTCTCTTTTTTTTTAACAGGCTTCACTTGTGGAAATTATTTTAATAACTCTCTCAATACTTAGACATTACTAGTCTAAAACAGGGGTTGAGAACTACAGTGGATCCTATGACAACTTTGGGAATATTATGAATAGGCCCCTTTTAGTAAGATGTTTTATCTATTTTGTGACAGATTTCAATGATAGTTCATGAATTTATCTATAGTATACCTTACTCTTAATATGCTTTCAAACTACTGCTAAAATGACCATAAGACATAAGTTTTAGAATGAAATCTCTTGACAAATATGCTTGAAAATGCCTAAATCAATTTCTCTCCTAGTGCCTATGGCTTACTTTGAATAACAACCCCTATATTTCAAGCTGGAAAGAAAAGAGAGTCCCCGAAGAAGAAGAAAACAAACACAAACACAAAACACCACAAACAAACCAAAAGTAAGAAAAAAAAACAAACAGGAAAACAACCAACCAAAACAAAGAACATATAATTACACAAAATACATTTATACAATTCATTCAGAACTCAAACCTTTACAAACCAAAGTAATGTTTGAGAAACTGTCCATTGACTGGCAATGGAACATGTTCTCCCATTAAGGTGGTCAAGCAAAAAGCATTTTCACCCAAGATCTCTGCGATTTGGTATAGACCTAGCCAGAGTCTATCAAATTTCTGGTGATCACCCTTTTTCTCTTTAGCCTTATCCCACAGTAACACCAGATCTGATATTCTGAATGCCTTAATCTTAGCTCTTTTGTCAAACCAACGTTTGACAATAACTTGATGCTTGAAGAATTGCTATAGAGAAGCGTCTCTCTATTCTTCCATGTTTAAAAGATTGTTTAGTCTTACCTCAATCCGATCATCCTTCGTGTAAAACTCCTGCATAAACCTAATAACATGTATCTGCAAATGTATGGAGAAAACCAGCTCTTGGCCATAGACTAATTTAAAAGGAGAGTTTCCTAGAGAAACCTTAATATGGGTTCGATCTGCCCATAAGGAAAATCTCAACTAGGTATGCCAGTCTCTAGGATTTTTTTCTGAATTTTTTTTTATTACATCCAACAGGTTCTTATTGGTAGACTCCGCTACACCATTTCCCTATGGGTAATAATTGGATGAATAATTCAAAATGATTTTATGCTCATAGGCCCATTGTATAAATGTTGCAGATGAGAAAGCGGGGCCATTATCACACACCAGGGCAAAGGGTACTCCAAACTTGGTGATAATGTTATCATTAAGAAATTTAATAACCACCTCTGTGGTGTTTTTCTTACATGGATGAACCTCAGCCCAACGAGTGTAGTAGTCCGTAGCTGTTAAGATGAACTTGTGCCCTGCAGAGGAGTTTGGATTAATTAAACCTACAAAATCTAGAGCCCATTGGGCGAATGGTCTTACCTCATAAATGGGTTGTAATGGCATTGCTGGATGACATTCTTTTGGTGCAGAAGTCTGGCATGTATGACATGTCCTGACATGTTGATGTGCATCCCTGAACACATGAGGCCAATAATATCCTGACCTAAGGATTTGATGGACCAAAGAATCTATAGATCTTTCCCTGTACCGTATCTACCATGAAATTCAGTTATAGCATGCCTGGCTTCTTGCTAATCTAGACAACACAGGTAAACTCCCTCATAATTTTTTCTATATAGGGATCCTCCTTTGAGCATGTAATGGGAACTTTTCCTCCTTAATGCTCTCCTCTGGGTAGCATTCATCCCCTCTGGGAATCTTTTATTGAGAAGGAAGAAGATTAAATCTGTATACCACGGATCCTTGGTGAATGACTGCATCGTATACTGTTGGCAAGTGATATTCTTGTCAACATCTACCATAACCTTTGATAAGCCCTGTCCTCAGACAAGCTTCATTGGATGGATTTCTAAATCATATTCTTGCAAAATAGCCATCCATTTTCCTCTTCTCTCTCCTAACTCACTTGGATCAGGAACTATGACAACAACCTGGCTCTCGAGGATATAATGTCTGAATTTCTTTACTACTCAGACCAATGCAAAGGCTTGCTTCTCGAGGGGTGGATACCTAACTTCTACATTTTTGAACGGGGAGCTCATGAAGGAAATTGTTCTTTCATCTCCCTCTCCTCTTTTTTGTGTTAGAACAGCTGTACATGAATGGTCAGATGTGAACGAATAGATGTAGAAGGGCTTTAGATAATCTAGGCTAGTTAGGACCGGTGTCTCGGATATTGATTGCTTAATCTGCGAGAAAGAAGATTTTTCCTCATTTATCTATTCTATTTTTGCATCTTTCTTCATCATCTCATTAAGTGGATTCACAATTTCTGCGAACCCTGTTATAAACTTTCTTACAAAATTAATCCTTCCAAAGAAGGATCCCATCTTTTTACGGCTTGGCCTGGTCAGTTTCAAGATAGCCTCAACTCTATCAGGGTCTATGGATATTCCCCTTTCTAATATCACGTGTTCTAAAAGTTTCCCTTCAAAAACTCCAAAGACACATTTCTTGGGATTTAGGGATACTCCATAGCTGATACATCTCTTAAGGACTTTTTCTAAATCAGCAGCATGGTCCTTCTTGTTTTTAGAGAAAATAGTCAAGTCATCTACATAGATTATGACACACTTACCTATCAAATCCTTGAATGCTACGGCCATTGCACACTGGAATGTAGCTCCAGCATTGATTAGTCCAAATGGAATCTTGCGATAGGCAAATGTCCTCCACTTAGTAGTGAAGGAAGTCTTCATCTTGTCCTCATGGCTTACCAACACTTGGTTATACCCAAAATAGCCATCCAAGAATGAAATCATCTGAGATCTATTGACAATTTGTAATACCTCATCGAGAGAAGGAAGTGGATAGTTATCCTTCTTAGAGGCTTTGTTTAGGTTCCTAAAATCAACAAATAGTCTGATCTCCCCACTTTTCTTACGTACTGGAACTAAATTGGCAACCCAAGTGGAGTGTCATATTAGGAAGATGATTCTTGCTGACAAAAGCTTTTGCACTTCCTTATGTATTAATGGATCGATCAAAGCATTGATTGGGTGCTACTTTTGATGGAAGGGTTTCGCTTCTTGCTTCAGAGGTATTGTGTGCGTGATCATAGAGGTGTCAAAAGTCTTCAAATCTTCATAACTCCAAGAAATTGATGCAATGTCTGCTTTTAACACCTTGACTATTTCATTTCTGATCTCCCCAGGGAAAGTCTTGCCTATCAAAACATTTCTTTCGGGACCCGAATCAACCAAATTAATAGATTTGTATTTCCCTCCATCACTTTGAGTTGGCACTCTCTCACAAGCCTGAGGATCAGAGTCAAATATTCTTTCTAAAGCTACCATTCCCTTGGGAATATTGTTGCTTTTCAAATTCATTATTCCTTCAGTATCACAACCTTCAGGGTCCCATTCTCCCTGATCTCTATCTGATTCATCTATGATCTATCCTTCGAAGACATCAAAACTTTCCAAGAAGGTGAGTATGTGTTGATCATTGTCGAAGACTTGGAAATTTTTACCATTATCAAGAATTGCTAGGATGGAGACCAACTCTACTGAGAATCTTTTCAAATTGGAGTCCTGCATGGGCTCCAATGTGCTAGCAGCAACTGCCAAGGTGTCTGCAATTTGATTATGTTCCCTCAGAATCAAGGTAATTTTGAAAGCATCAAAATCCTCAATTAAATTCCAAACTCTATTTCTGTAAGCAACCAATCTTTTGTTATGGAAAGTATATTGGCTACGAACTTGCTTGAAAATTACTTTAGAATCCCCCATAACCATGAGAGATGTGACTTTCTTTTTATGGAAAAACATTAAAACCTCGAGCAAGTGCCTCATACTCTGATACATTATTGGTGCACCCAAATTGTAGCCTGTAAGAAGCAAAGTAAGTTTTTCCCTATGGATTAGTTAATTCTATCCCTGCTCCACTCCCTGACTTGGACTTGGACCCATCAAATTTAAGACTCCATAATTGTTCTTGAGCTGGGATCTTTTTCTTTTTTAGAAGCCACAAGTATTTTCTTGCTAGAAGCATGTGGTGGCTCGGACTGGTGTTGTTCATCAAGATTTAAAGGTGGTTGGGGACATGGTTCACTAAAAGGTTCTCCTAGATTCAATATTTGTTCAGGGATCAATTCCTAAATCTTCTCTTGAGTCAAATCAAGTTTTAGTACATTTTGGGCCAATGCCTTGGGAATTGGAAGGGTATCTGGGGTAGATGTAATTGTTAAAGATTGTGATTCCACAGTCTCTCTTTGTAGTTTAGAGCATAGAGCCTAAGTCTGCTCGAATTGAGAAGATAATTCTTTTTGAGCAAGAATGGCTCTTGTAAGGACAATTGCATCCTTTGTTTCAAATGGAAATTTATTGGTGGAGGCTTGAGGTTGACATTCACAAGTTTCTTCTACCTGGGAGACATGTTTTAAGATATATACACAGGGTTGACAAGTTAACTCAGAATGATTATGGTAATGGACCTTAACCAGTTGGGAAGCAACAAACTCCACATGTCGGCCTCTTTTCCCAGCACCGGCCTATCCTCTTGTAACTTTTTGACTAAGACTTGTTGGTTCACTATAATCATCGGGTCAGTTGATTCTAGAGGCAATAGATCATCAGATTGAAACATAGAGAAAGTCATGATTTCCTCCTGCTTGTAAACTCCTATCTTGGTCTCAAAATAGGCTACCTCATTAGGGGAATCATACTTGGTAATCATGTGTTTGAGCCTAGGCTCACTTTAAATTCTAATATGGTTGGCTATCCCTTTCTAGGGCAGCCACATGTGTGAGAAATCCAAAGATAAATATCCCCCAAGACTTTTCATTAGGTCTCTGCTCAAGAGCATACCATAGGCTTCTGGGATATCTGCAACATGGATATCCATATAAGTTTGGATCCTTGGATCAGATCCAATCTGTACATGGATATTTTTAAGCTCTACTACCACATTTACTTCTATTTTATCCAATTGAATAACTTTCTTGTTAGTTTGGAGTGGACTCAAACCTAACTTCTTACAAATTGAAAAAGGCATGACATTTCTCGACGCCCCAGAATCTAATAGACAGTTATGTAGATTCTTTCCAAAAATTCTTAAACTCAAAAGGAAAGGTGGAGTGCCATTCTTACCTTTATAGAGTGATGCATTCATCTTGTTAGTGGGAGTCAACTTTCCTTTCCCTTTTGACTTGTCTGCTTCCTCCAAGGCTTTCAACAAAATTTCCTTTTGATCAAGACACCACTTCATAACGTCAAAGAATGACATTGAAGTTTTCTGCCTCTGCATCTCTACAATGAAATCAAATTCTAAATCATTCTTTTCGTGATACTTGGGAAAGAAAGGGGAAGTACCTTTATTCTGAAAATTTGATGGCTCCTTTGGTGGTGGTGGGATATTATTTGCATTCTGGTTTGGCAAGACCATGTTATTAGGGGGAGCAGATGTGGTGAATGGCCCCTTATTTTTATTTATGAGAAAATGACCTCCCTTGGTTTGGAAAGACTGGGCATCATACACATCTTCCATTGGCTCGTTCTCTTCCTGAATAGGAAATGATAGTTCCTCCTCAAAGATATCATAAGTCATGGCAGTATCCGTTGATCCACCAGATTTGTTGGATGCACCTTGAAATGGAGCATCAGCTTGGGCTATCTTAACCATCTTCTCCATCTCTGGGAAATTCACCTCAGAATGGGCTGCAGTATCATGTAGCCTACACCAATTAGTCATGAAGTTGAGGTCTGCTACATTAGCAGTGTGTTGCTTCTCATCACCTTCCTGGTAATTATGGGAGACTCCCCCATTATTAGGCCCGGTGTTCCACTGCCTATTGTTATTAGACCTTTGATTGTATCCTCTATTCTGATTTTGATAATTCTGATTAGAGGTGTTTTGATTTTGATAGTTCTTCTGATTCTAATTAGTGTTGTAATTTTGGTTTGAGTTCTGGTTAGAATAACCCCCTTGATTTGAGTACCCTCCCTGGTTTTGAAAGTTTTTATTTTGGTTTTGAGGAGGGTTCTGTCTCAATTGAGCCATATCGTTAGACATCTGAGATATAGTCTTTTTAAGAGTCTCCATCTCATTAGTCAGCTGTAGAGTCTTTTCACTTTCTACAGTCTTCATTGTAGAGGGCTGATTAACCAGATTTGATCCTCCAACTTGATTTTGGTAATTTTGAGTTTCCTGGGAGGAGTCCTGGGGACCATTGGTGAAGAATGGTAAGGGAGGTGAAGCTTGGAATTTAGACATAGGTTCGTATTGGGAGTAGGACATCCCTGGGACCGTATTGAATAAAGGGGGTGGATTGGGCGTTTGGTATCCTATAGGAGGAAGAACTCCTCCTAGACTGCCGAATTGAAAACTTATCTGTTGTTACAACTAGATGGCCAAATGATATACTTTAGCCAAAGAATCAATTTCATTAGCATTATATGTGCTCTTCAAGAATAGGCCAATCAAAGGATCCACAACCCTTAAGTACGCCAAAATGGCAATGTTCTCAACAACTAAATAAGGGTCATGTAATCTCCAATACATTCTTTGAAACATGGTGTTGAATAAAGGCAATGGTTTGTGATGCTCTTTTCTTAGTGTGGCAAACTGGTGGTATAAAATAACATGATCTACATAAACCTTGAACTGATTGATAAATGAATTTTCCAAGTTTGTCCAAATTAGAATAGACCCTTGGGGTAAATTTAGGTACCAATTGTACACCATGTCACCCAGAGAATAGGGGAAAAACCTACACACAACGTCATGATGAGCCACCTGAGCACGAGTATAGGCATCCTTAAATGCCTATATGTGCTCCTCGACACTTCTTGATTCTCCATGCATGTACTTGGGGCAGAACCTCTCTAGGTTCTTGGGGAGATCATGTATCCCCCCAACGATAGTCCCTAGTGGTGAGGGGTTATTGACAAAGAAAGCCATGGATCTTGGTGGTGATACTGGTTGGGCAGGTTGTGGAACAGGTGAGTTTTCCCTGGGAGGTGATATGGATGGATTCGGTGGAAACCCAGGTGGGGTGAGCGGTGGTGATAATGGTGGAATCAAGACTCTATGAGCCTGGGGCCTATACCTGACAGGAGTTTGGAGTTCAACCAATGGTTCAAGATTCTGAGAAGATCTAAGAACTCTCTCGTACCTATCTAGTGAGAATGACCCGATTCGAGCCAGTTTGTTCCTCAGGCCCTCCTTCTAGCGCCAGATCTGTTGATGGTTAATACAACACAACATTAAATAGAATATCACTATTCTATTTCTCCTGAAAAAGAAAGATAAGATGTAGCTATCTAACTCCCAAGGTCTTGGTAGTTGGTTCTCAACTGTGCTGATATCACTCAAAGGTCAATGTAACTATAATTTGCAAGGGGCCTTTGCTGGTAACAAGGAACAAAACTGGATGAAGTCAACTATTCTACGTTTTGGGGGTTTAAATAAAAGAAAAAGATAGATTAGAGCTTTGAAACCAGAAGAATATGAATAAAACTAATTAACATCTAGACATGCATACCAATAATGAGTGTTTCTTCATCCAACCACAACTATGACATGAAACAAGCCATTCACTCATCATTAAAACATAGATCAAATAGATATAATAACAATTCATTCACAAATAACTTAATGAGATAATCTTAAATTTAGTTCCTTCTATTGACTTTCATCAAATAAGAAACACTTAGTCACAACAAAATCACTGGCATATGGATTGATTATATATCATTAAAATCATCAAATAAGTCCAACTTGATAACATGAAACTTGTACAAAGTTGTAAAACTGTATCTAAATTTACTTGAAATTCCAGAGTATCTGCTTAACAATTATGAAAACCTACAACTATTTTTGTCTACTATCATCAGGTGGCTAAAATTGCTTGAATTATCCAACCTTTACAAAATGGAACCAAATAATAAATATAGGCCAAGCATGCACGAATTCCTCCCAATTTAGAATCCAGATCCATAAATTAAGGAACAAGAATTGTTGATGAAACTGAATTGCTGATCTTTTGAGCTAAAAGGCCAGAGCAAAATGTTGCAAAAATTCTGATATCCAACAAAGAAGATGGAACTAAAGGAGTGAACTGGAGTTGAATCCACATCAAAGCCCTGCAAAAGAGGATAGAAGGAGATGTTGTGTCCAGTGAAGAGAGCCAAATCACTTATGTGTTGCATGCTCAAGGATGTACTCATCATAATTGGAAAACATTTGTTGAAGAGTATCCACATCAGGTCCATCCAACCAATCATCAACCTTGCTAGTGGTGAGGGTAGATTCTTTATGTTTACACCTCAATGTGTAGGGGAGCTGCTCCACTTTAATCTTCTTCAACCTAGCCCCCTGCCTTGAAGTTTCCGCATATTGGATTATTTGGGAAGCCTCTTTTGATGCTCCAAAATTTTTCTCATTCTGCAATAAACTCCTGTATTAGATGATCAACACATACAAATCAATACATCAGTCACTACCTACCTCCATCCCTTTGAAACAACGTTTAAACATAACCAAACTTCAACCTTCATCAGAGGCAGAGCCACATAAGCACCAAGGACATAAAACAATCTTCAACACTGGTGGGGTCGGAACCAGAATTAGGACAAAACCGAAACCGGGAATGGATTGAAGTCGGGACTGGGACTGGATCGGAGTCAGGACAAAAAAAAAAATCGAATCGGAAACTAATCACTAGTTTCAAATTTAGTTTACACTTCGGCTGAGCCGGTTCCGATCACGAGCAAATCTTGAAGACCAAAATTATTAAGAAGCGTAAGCGGAGTTGTTGTAGGAATGAACCTTAATGAAAAACATCATCGGGATGAGTTTGATCCCGAGCCCCCTCCCGCTAGTTTTAGCAATAACAACATTTTCACGACATGGTCTCATGGATTAGAAGACCTGGGTCACATGGATTGGTAGAAAAACCAAAATAAAGGTCTTAACCCCCACACCCAAACCGTACAAAGACCAAATTAGAAAGCAAAGGAACCCATTTTGTAAAGGTTTATCGAGCAAACCCCAGTTTACCTGATACGTTGACTAAAATTTAGGGCATCACAATCCCCTTACAAGAATAATAGAGTTGACACGAAACAAAGATGAGAAGGGTTTCCAAAATGATTTAATCAACATTTAAAGTATAGAAAACCCTGTAACGGAAACCCTAAAATAGAATTAGGGCGCAGTAAAGCCACCTGCTGCGACAATGACAACAAACAAAATGACAAACAAAAAGAAACAACACCCTACCTCAAAATTCCCATGAGGAAGGAAGGAAACTGGTTGAAGATTCACTCCACAACACACCTCCACAATCAAATCGCCCCTGTCAAAGTTCTTCTAGCTCTAGCTCGCTTAAACACTTTGAATAACTTAAGATAATGAGTCAATTAAACACAATTAGGATTTAAAAACAATTCACGCGTATGAGGTGGCAATTAATGCCATTAATGGGATAGGTTAAAGGTGGAGCAAACAACGCATCAATCAGCTAACTCCCGTGGGAACCAAAGATAAGGTGGATGCAAACCTGGATCTGGAATGAGACAAGAAAACTTTAACAAGTTCCTTATCGAACCCCAAACTTGGTCCCGCGTTCGAAAAAGAACAAACAATTGAAAAAATATGGGGGCAGAGATGGAACGAAAACTGAAACTGGTAATTTTTACAAAGTTCCAAGTTTGATTCCAACTCCGGTTCCACTCCTGAAAAAGAACAAACAACATAAATAAAAAAATGCAACAAGGGGAAGCAGGACCGAAACCGAAATCGGACCTAACCCAAACACGAACGAAACAACACAAAGCAAACGAGCGGAGTCAAAGTCGGATCAGGAAAAAAATCTAGAATTGTAGAAAGTTCTAAGTTAGGTTCTCATATTGGTTCTTCTTCTGGTCGGGAAAAACAAAACGCAAGGAAAATGACAAATAAATCAACGGAGAAACAAACCCGAGAGTGCAAAACACAACAAGAAGCAAAGAAAAGAGAAAGGGATAAAATGGACCCAGAACCAAATCCAAACTTGGAACTTTATAAAAGGTTCCAAATGTAGTTTCTGCTCTGATTTTGCTTCTGGCAGAACACCAGAAAAGCAAAGGACTTACGAGTAAAAAGAACAAATCCTAAGACCCAAACAAAACAAACAAGCACAACAAAAACAATGGGAAGTGGGGCCGGAACAAAAACCGGACCCAACCCAAACATAAATTAAAACAAAACAAAAAGGTAGGCGAGCGGATCCAGAATTGGAACGGGAACATGAACTGGAAACTTAAAATTTTCAAATTCCATTCCACCTCCGGCTCCAATTCCTCTCGGGAAAAAACAAAATACGAGGAAAACAACAAAAAGGGCCAAGGGAGAAACAACCCAAGAGCGCAAAATACACCGACAAACAAAGAAAAAAACAAAAAGAGAAAAGGGCAGATCCAGAGTCGGAACGAAATTTGAACTAGGAACTTTGGAAAAGTTCAGAGTCCATTTTTTGTTCCAGCTCCACTTCCGACAGAGCAAAAGATAGAAAAGACTTAGGAGAAAAACAAACAACTCCTAAGACCCAAACAAAACCACAGACAAAACAAACAACTCCTAGGGGGACCCATTTTGTTCCAACTAATAATGAGTTGGTTATGCAAGGAATAACATGACCATCAAGCTTACTAATGACAACTATATTTGAAATCTAGGGGGAATAGTCAATCAAATGGATAAAGCCTACTTTCAACAATTTCTCTATCTCAGTCTTGACCATCAATGCCACCCTGGGATTGATCTTTCAGATTTTCTGCTTAATAGGCTTGGCATTGGGACATGGGAGGATATTGTGAACCACTATAGATTCATCAATATTAGGCATATCCTCATATGTCCTAGCAAAGATATCAAGATGATAATGGAAGAGATCAGAGTGTTTTTCTGCTTCTTCCGAAGAGAGACACTTCCCGATCTTGATCACATTTTTTGAGGATTTACGATCCATATAAACTTCAACAATACCTCCTTTAAGAAGGGAACTGTGGTCTTTAGGATGGGATATCATGACATCATCACCAATGTTAGATAGAGGGTCTTCCTCATCAATACTCAAAATAGACTCTCCAAAGTATGCTTGACTATGCAAGTGATACAGGAACCATTTTTTGTGATGATAAGGAGGCAATGGGGAATAGGCACCTAGAAATTTCTCTAGTGCTTCATCCGAAGAGAAGGCATATAGAGGGACCTTCTCAGCCCACCCCCTTTCCTCTATTAACTCAGGATGAACCAGGCTTAGCGGCTCAACTGAAATAATATTAACACTCCACCAAGGCTTTTGCTTGGACTGTTTTATAGAGCATCCCAAACCTAGATAGCGTTGTCACAGCTCGAAATGGATAAGGACCTAAATTCCTTTTTCGATACTCTCTAGGCCTTTCTGCCCATAGCCATATCAAGAAGCGAGCTCATATCCAAACCCATAATGAGTTTGCAAAACATCAAGAGGTGGAAAATCCACATAGAGCATTTCATTCCACCAATGGATGTCGAACATTTCTATGGGAGTATTCCCACCTTCTTTACTAGGCTCACAAATGTTAACCTCTTTCACAGGAGTAGGATTAATCTCCTTAGAAAAGGAAGGAGTGATTTCTTGAACATGATCACGCTTCTCTTCCTTAGCGGGAGTATCATCCACCTTTGCATCAAGGGTACCTGGAAGGTCTATGCAAGAGGGGTTTTCCTTGTATTCTGCAATGAAGAATTTGGAGAAATTCAAGGAGCCCCAATCATCACCAAGGAAAGCATTCATATGAGAATGAGATGAAGGATACTTAGGGTCCTCTGCTTTAGGTGGTTCTTCATTTCCAACACTCACTCTAGGAACAAATTCCATAGAGGGTATCGATAAAGAACATGCCATAGCATCGGCGGTCAAAGATGGAGTACAATTCTTGAGAGTAGATATAACCAAAGCGCGGCTGACAGTGGCCAACTCATAGAGGTGAATGGCTTATGGAGGAGAGCTGAATGAGACTTGATGGCACCCTCAGATCAGGCTGCACCCAGGTCCTGCAGAATTACTAATTATATTCATACCATAGATGTTGAGAGCCAAACTAGTGTCAATGAGGGTACACCTAATACCAATATTGTTAACATTAACTATAATCATTAAGGGATCTGCTTGCTTCTGCACATTCGAAGGCGGGGGTTCTTATGGGTTGAATGCAATATTCAACGAATCCATGCAAATATGAGCCAAAAATCTATTAACATCCATAGGCCTAGCAGAGACAGGTAAGAGAATCTTTTGTAAAGCTTCCTGAAGCATCTCCTAATAAATCAGAGTAGTTTGAAGCAGGTCCCAAAGCGAGATCTTAGCCAGAGTAATGCGGAGTTGCTCGACAAGATCATAATCACCTAGTGCTTTGATCGCAGGTTTAGGTACTGAAGGAAGGAACAGTTGAGAAGGTGGTAAAGAAGTAGGAACAGATGGTTGTGATGTAGGAACGAAAGATTATTCATCTAGGGTTTTGTTTATGTCTCCTTGTAGGATATGTGTGCCCGACAACATTATAAGATGTAGAGTCCATAGCTTTCATGAACCTTGAATATAAGTCTGATGAATTGCTATGACATGAAATCCCATTGATAGAAGAGTCAGTCGGGGTCACGTAAATGATGGGTTTCTTAGGGCTTGGAGGAGCCACAGAGACCACAACCACATTTACTGACTCCTTAGCCTTCCGACAAGAAACTTGTTCAGGAGATTTGCAGATCAGGGAGAGCACTTCTAAGAAGTCATCCAGAGTGTGTTCCAACATATCAAAATATTCCTTAGAAAATTCATTATCATGAACGTGCAACATTGGGAAGAAAGATCTAAATTTCACGTCAGGTTCACCAAAATGTGATATAAGAGGGATTCACTTCACATGAGTCTCTCCTTTCTTGAGAGATCACTAGGGAATGAACTACCCTTATACACCTCAGAATAATGGATTAGCAGAATGATAAAGAACTAGGACTTAGTTATGCTCCAGGAAAAACTACCAGAGACCCTGAGAGAACAAAACCAAGAGATGTCTATCTCAAAAGAAGGAGATCTCGGCCAAAGTCAGTGCAGTTTCAGGACACCAGTGTGACGTGTTGTCATCTAAAGGACATGTTGACATCCTAAGCAATAGAGAACTCAGGAACTTGAATGAACAGAAACAAGCTTTTCTTCTAAGCTCAGGTCTAAGGTATACTGAACGATATAACTAGTCATAAAACCAAAAATTGAAATGAATGCAAAGAGGCTTGAAGAAAGCCTACCTTTCTCTAGATGTCTGGATCTTCACTCCAAGCTCCTTTTCATGACCTACACACAAAAGAACAAGAGGAAAATTATTGGTTGGTTGTATAGGGGCCTACCTCAGTTAGACCCCCGTTTTGGTGTTCCCACCTCCACGGACAACCAAGTTGGAAAGAAATGCTAATGAAGTAAACAAAGCATGTGGTGAAAGCAAAACCCACTTAGGAGTAGAACCCGCACCATAAGAAGCACGTGGTGAAAGAAAAACCCACTCAGGAGTAGAACCTAAACCACAAGATAGCAAATGAACAAGTAGGAAAGGAAAGTAAGAGAGAGAGAGAGAGAGAGTTACCCATGGGCCTAGACCCTCTCCGGAGCACACAAACACACCATTGAGTGCTTGCTTGAGAGAAGCTGCTATTGGGAGGACCTCAGTCCGACATGGCTTCACTTGTGAGAGCATTTCTATCAAAGATGAGGAGGACTCAAAATTGGAGCAAGTAGCAAGAAAGCTTGAGTGAATGTCTTCCAACCCCCAAATGAGAGCCAAGAAGGGGTTTTTGATGCTTGCAAGGGTGGAAAAGAGCCGTTACTTTCACAATGTAACCGCTAGGACACGTGTCTCAAGGGTTAGTATTCTAGATTCCTTATTTTGAACTTGGGAAACTACCAAAATGCTAGCGCGCCGTGCGTGCATCCAGAGCCTAGATTCTTGGGAAATGTGTCACCAGGCTTCTGTCGCTCAGCCACAAGTCCGCATGGAGTCAAATTCATGAAATTATGACCCATGGGATTTTGTCATTAATGTTCCAAGGCGTCATAAATGCTAGGAAAAAATGTTAGAATGTGGAATTTCCCCTAGGTGCAATTCTGCAACTTACAGTGGGATTGAAGAATAGATGAGTTAGTCAACTGTTTAGAGTGAGAAATCAATGGTCGTGATTTGTTGAATCATAAAAGGGGTGAGGATAACTAATTAATTGAATTAATTAATTAGTATTTTGAGTTGAACATGCAAGTCATGTTTGAATTTAACAAATAAAGTTATGTTTGTTTGTTGACCATGTTGAATGATGTTGAATACTTAATTTAATTATTTAGGTTTAGAAAGGGGAAAGGTATTTAATTAATGATAATATAGTGAATTAATTAAATAATTAAATATTATTCAATTAATAGAGGAAAATAGGGTTTTTGATGTAAATGATGCGAAATGCAGTGATATTAGTGATAATGATGCCGATAAATGGAAAAATATCATTCAAGATGTGTGATATGTGTTATGTCATTTTTACATGTCTACATTTTTCCCCTCTTTGAGACAATGTACTAGTTGCTCTGTTTCAAAGAATTCAATGTTAAGATCAAGATTTGCAAATTTTATATGCCCAACCATGCCTTGGTGGTTAGCAGAAAGATAGTACGATGCTAGGTTGCCCCCTCGAGAGGTTGGTTGGAATTTTTTTTTTTTTTTAGGTCAGGCTTGCGAAAAGGTTCAATTGTAGTCTAGATGTATAGAGGATGAAAAATTAGGCTATAGAGTCCTCGTTTATAGTTCAAATGATCATGGGAGCTCATAATTTTAACCTAGGAGTGTTTCAAAGGTAAACAATTAGGGTTTGGGAGGTAAATATAGAAATTTAGGGTTCATTTTTCCTCATTTGCACTCTTTTCCCTTAGTGAATTCATATCTCTGGAGATCCTGCTTTGACGATTATCGATTCGCGATGCTGAGGATTCTAGGTGCCCCACATCGTGCATAGGTGATTTGTGACTTTGGGAGGCCAGTTGGCACAAGTGTCACGGTATGTATATCTTCTGTTTCTATTTTTTCGTCTTTTCAGTTTCATGTAATTAATGCTAGAAAACATTTTTGTCAATAGTGGAAATTTCATGAATTTTTTTGCTTTTATCCATATTTGTACATATATTCTACTTTCATGCACTATACCTAGCCTAACCGAGTATCTCATTGCATCACGTTTGTGATGACATGCCTGCATTTATTTGGAGACCATGGTTAGGCTGCAAGGCCTGGCATGATGATGTGGATCAACTCCCTTATTGTCGAGAGACATGATGGTTGACTGGACATGTTGATTCTCTTCTTGAGTGTTACCTACCAGAGTGGGTTCTCCGTCAGTTTGGAGAGTGGCAGACACAGTTTGGAGATGACTATCATGCTCATTTTAGGAGGACATCCTGAGAGGTTAGGGTTTGGAGGCCACATGCCTCGTCTATAGATGTTGTTGAGTTCCAATGACTTGCCCCATTTGGATGGGACTGGGCAGTAGGTTTGGCAGACCATGGAACTACCTATGAGTATGATTAGTGGTGGGATCATTGGGTTCCTCTTCATTTTATAGATCTTGTTGAAATTGGGCTAGTTATAGGGAGAGTTGGTGTGACTCATCGTAGGGGTGAGCGACAACAAATGAGGATCATCATTGATAAGTTGGATAGAGTAGGACATGATGGAAAATAGGATAAAAAAGATGGACAACATCCTGATCCGATGCAGTAGGATTAACAGGTGCCATAGGGTCCTCCCGCACCTGGGATGCAGCAGTAACAACACAGATAGCCCAGCTAAATGTAGATAGGATGCTCAGGTACTTGAGATGGATCAAAGGTTGTTTAGAGGTAGGCGACCAAGGCACAGGTTTTCCTTACCATAGAGTGAGATGGATTCTAACAAGAGAGGGATGCGCTTATGCAGGAGCTTGCTATAAAGTGGTGGCAGAGACTAGCTGCAGAGATTTCAATTGCCTCCTTTATTCCCCTTGCTTAGTACTAGGCCGAGTGGGATCAGTTGCTACAGAGATGCACTTATTACCAAACTCTATATGAGGCCTTCGTTCCCAGGACACAAAGATGACCTAATTTTGGAGAGCCAAGTATTCAGACAAGTGTGGAGTTAAATGGTCAGTCGGTTAGGCAGGATCATCAGTCTCCAGTCATCCCTCATCCATTTCCTTATCAAATCCAAGGGAAACCAAGATTCCCACCTCGAGATGGCCAGTAGGGCTGAGGTTACTTGATCATTATATGATGTTCACTATTCCAAAGACTTCGTGTAGACATGATTTTTGTATATACATTCATTGATCTAGTTGAGGCCTTGTATATATGTATTTTTTGTATATGATATCACCCATGTTACTTGATGATGTATATGAAATTCTCATTTTTGATGATATATGAGATATACCATGTTTTGATTCGGCTTTATTATGTTTTTATGAGATGATTATGGATAATGATGTATATATGCTCATGTTTTGTACTTTTCTAATGTATGTATATGATATGGATGGATGTATGATTTGTGTATCTATATGATGGATGATGATTTTTTGTGTATGTGATGGATGATGATATATTATGGATAATGATATGTTATGTATGTGATGGATATTTATACATGATGTGTGATATGTACTGACTAATTTGTGGATGCAGGATGCATGTGGTACTAATGATATTGTGATGTAGGATGGAGCTTCTATTTAGAAGTGTTTGATGATTTAGAGATGGATATAAATTTGATGTTGTTAGTTATTGATGAGTTTTTCTTTTGCTTTAATAGAGGCTTCGTATCTTTTAACAATCCTTTTTGATGTAGCAAATAGATACGATACACTAGGTTATTAATAACCAAGGTGGCTTTGTATCCATTGCATGGACTTTGACTCGGCACAAAAAGAATATTCTTGCTCATATTGGACATACAAAAACCTTGTTAGAGTGTATGGTTGAGTTGTGTCAAAACCTTTCAGACTAGTTACACAGAGAGGTATGAAGTACCTAGCATGCAATTGCTACACAAATTGCCTCAAAACAAATTTCATACACAAAACAAAGAAAGTATTCACTGTGGTAGTATCACAAAAACACCTAACAAACAAAATAAACATAAATCGACAGTTAATGCTCCCATTCCTTCTTCTTTAAATCCTTATGGACATCCTTGAGAGATCATGGGAATGTGGTATTAAGAT